>JAZGTK010014084.1:0-13948 GCA_036877625.1 Ambastaia sidthimunki
GTCAAACATCAAATATATTCAGTTGTTTTTGAGTGTGGACAGACAGTACACTTAACACATTGCTCCTGGTTAGGAAATGGTATAAGAGTGCAGTACTTTTTAAGTAGAACTTAACCATATACCCAGATAACAGAGAATGTTGAAACATTCTCAAAAGGATCTATCAAAAGTTATTAAAAATGTTTTTGCAGTAACGTTAATAGAACCTTTTTAAGTTATATATAATATATATCAAAAACGTTATAGTTGTTAGGGTAATGTTGTATAAATGGTGCAAGATAAAAAAAAGTTTCAATAATGTTCTTATATCCAAACAATAATGTTAATACAACGTCTACAAAAATGGACGTTTTGACCGTTCCTATAACTTTCAAAACAGCATTTTTAATGTTTTTGTTACCTAATGGAAGCGTTACGGAAATGCACGTACAGCCTACAATTGTTAGCTGGGTAACTGTTACCTGGGTAACTGGTAAGTCATGTCCCACATATTCTCAACCACATTGACTTGACATTTAAAATGATGCTGTTGTGGCTTCTACTAGCAGAGGACACTAACAGACATGCTAAGTAATTTCTATCTGATTTCACTGTGAAAGATCATTCTTCATCAATCCTCAGCTGAGACTCTCTCTATGATCATCCAACACTCAGTATCTCCATCTGGGCGTAATTATAGAGAGTCTGTTCCTACTGTAGACACCAATAACTCACAACTAATTATACATCAATTAATACATCCCTGAAAGCTTATTAAACGCAGTGTAATAATTAGCTACCTGCGCCTGACAATGTATCGAGTATTTATTGTACAAAGAATAATGAACAGAACCGAGAAGTTGATAATCATCTTCCTTATTTGGTAGGAGGGGAAGTACGTGGAAAGAAAGAGCTGGAAGAAGCCAGTGCGGAGGAGAGAGATTTTCCATTAATTACTGGCTGTTATGATCTATGTTCTGTGATGCTGTTGTTACGCTCTGTCATTGGGGAAAACACTGATAGACTCATTATTTCTGCGCTCCCGTCCGTATGACACTCCACAGTAAAACATGTGGATATGTGGGTAGAATTTTTCATTTGTAAGGTGACCAGGTTCCAAGTCAAGAAGTTATGGCAGGTTCAGTATATGGTGCAATAAAACAACGTTCCTACAGGACCCTAGTGCCACAAAAGACATAGATTACAAAGACTACAAGGAACTAAGAAGCACAATCACACGGTTCCACATAAGTGCAAACTTGTGCAGACATCTTGTGCAAACATCACAAGAAATCACAAAGAGGGATGAATTGGATATTGATCCGCGTGTGTATTAAGTAGCATGTAAATAATGAAAACGACAGGTTCGATACACAGGATGTTTACGTTTAATGTTTAATGTAGTACATTTAATGTTTGCCTGGATCTCATTTCTTCTTAATATTATTGAAAGGTTAATTACACACAATAAAATAACTTGTTTGCCACTTTTCAAATGCCTTTATAACATTAACATTTGTTAACATTTGTTTTCCCAGATTCAAACAAAAAAAAATATATTTAAACCAAACACAGAATAATTTTAAACCATTTCAATATTTATTGAACATTTTTGTAATTGTTTTTGTCACATTAATGCCAAAAGTGTGAACATATAGTTTCAGTGTGCATTTATGATAAAATTCATAAAATTAAAAAAACACAATGTTATTAATATAGTGGATTCTCCTGTGATGTACACTGTTGTACATTTTTAATAAGCAAATAAATAAGTAAACTACAAGTCCACACGGTTAAACGTGTCCATAGTTAAATAAACACCCATCCAGTACTAAACAATACATTCATAAAGTGATCAATACTTGTGGCAGTTCATTAAATATGTAAGAACTGTAGCCAATCAGAGGTCAAAATAACAGACAATTAAAGACACAGGGCCTAATGGAGGTGCCTAGCAAGTATTTTTGCACTGTTGTGGTCAATGCTGTAATTCAATGGGCTGATTTCTTACAATCGATGACACTTCTTGTCACCCAGCAGCTCAGACATTAACATGATTAATATGTGACGGTTAAGAGAATTGCCTGTACGCATCACTGATTAATTTTTCAAGTATTGATCGCTCACTATCATCTGCGTTTCTCTCGGTTAAGACATCAGTTCAGTTAACACTGATAGACTCACATGTTGAGGCAATTATTGCATGTGAAAGTTACCCAGCTAACAATTTTAAGTTGTAAAAACATTTACCTAACGTTTCTATTAAGTACTAATGTTGTAAAAATGTTATTTTTAAAGTTCTAGGAACATTCAAAGCATCCATTTTTTTTAGATGCTGTATTTGTTACAAGAATGTTATTTAAACTTTTTAAAATATTCCACTAACAACATTATCCAAATGTTTTGAGAATATTCCCTTTTTGCGGTCATGCTAGTAGAATGTTTTTAATGTTATACATCATAATGTTATACATCAAAAACATTATTCTGAAGTTGTTAGTGGAATGTTTTAAAAATGTTACAGAATTAAAAAAAATGTTGAAATAACATTTGTATAAATAAACAATGTTGAACTGTACACTGGACAAACATCTCAGAACTTTCAAAACAACATTTTTAAAATGTTACTTAATGTTAATGGAAACATAAGGTAAACATTCTACCAACCAAAATTGTTAGCTGGGTAGCTTATATTTATTAACAAACATGCAGATGTTTCGATTTTGTCATCTATAATCCGACACTCAGTAGATTCAGCAGAAGCAGGTTATTCTCATCTGACTGCTGGTTTAGATTCTTGAGAGACTGATTGTGGTCTCGCATGCAGTACAAACACCCTTTTTTGTTCCCATGTCCTCCTGACACAGAATGTGAGTTGTTCACGGTACTTTATTAGCATGGTAAGAGGAAAAGGCAGGCTAACTAATCAACGATTCTCCTGATAGCGGATTCCACGCCATTGATAAATGAGGTGCTGTCCGCCAGTCGTGAAATGTATTTTTAATTGCTCTTTGTAATTAAGGTTTGCCAGAGGAAGACGTATTGCGGGTCTGAGTGTGTATTTGCATGTGTGTGTGACCCTCGCTCAACACTTGGGAGGTTTTGTTTGGTTTTAGGCAGTTAATTGTGAGATTGTGCATGTTGCGAGAGAACAATTCTCAGCCGGACAACCGCTGGGAATTAGGCGCGGTAATGCTGAAGTGAGTCACGCGTTGTAATGAGCGTCCTCACATGCAGACAAATTGAGTCTAGAATGCTAAAATGGACCAGATTTCAGTAGCAGCGCTGGGATGGGACTGCATGAAGAACAATATGCTAATACACAGTCAGACAGACAGACAGACAGACACCAGTAGGTAGATATGTATACAGACAGACAGATAGACAGACAGATAGAGAAGCAAACAAATAGAGAAGCAAACAGGCAGATAGATAGATAGATAGATAGATAGACAGACAGACAGACAGACACCTAATGTAATGAACAAATAAAAAATAAATCTTCTGTGAAGCAGCTTGGAGCCAAAATTCACACCAGACCAAGTACCTGTGCAGATCAGACCTAAGAATGATGAATGACATCATTAACTCACCCAGTAAACTCCACTGCAAGACCTCACGTCTCAGACCAGCACAGAAAGAGCTGATGAGCCGGCCAGACACACACACATGCACAGAGGAAGAAAAGCACACTGCACACTGACATGCTTGAAGAGACACAATACAGCACATATAAGTAAAATATAATATTTACTAATACATTTTTAAAATCTAAAGTTATATCGGATAACATTGAACAACTGTGAGCAGTAAACAGCTGTGTTTGCATTAACAAAGAACGATAAATGCTGTAACATATATTACTCATTATTAGTGCATGTTAGAAAACGCATTAGTGTTAATTTAAATGTTATCATAAAATATGTGCTGATCATCACGTTGTATTCTACATAACATTCCAGCATAACACAATTTGACCTAATAAACATAAACTTCAAATGAACCTACCTTAAACGTTCACCTTTTTCCGAGAACATTGGTCCGCATGCAATGATAGGCTGTCCTGCTTGCCTGTCAAACCCTGCGTGTGTTCATGTGTTTGAGGGGGTGTGGCTTTGAAAAGCGCTCTGAAGGAGGGCGGGATCTTAGGCTTTCAATGCTAGCTTGCTATTGCTAGCCTCTCTGAACCCACCTATCACACCTTTAAGACATTCCTAAAAGAATCAATAGAAAACATAAAATTACAAATATATATAACTTAGTGCATCTTTAAAACAACAAATATTGCAGATAATTTTAACCTGCAACTGACACTGGACAAATCTATACAGTTACAAACAGAATGAAATAAATAGAACAAGCCACCCTGCAAACAACCTTTGGACGTGTGGCTATTTGAAGCCACTTGCATTTATTTAAATCGAACCTCAATACTCTTCTCATGCAGTGTGCTTTATGCATTGGCTTCCCCAGCACGCAGGGCCTCTGACACTTCCCGGACGTGCCCTTGACATTTCGGCAGGTTATTAACCTTTTGGGATGCGAGCATGAGACACCGATACAAAGAGGAGGATGCAGGGCATGCAACGGAGCTGACAGATGAAATCAGTTGCGGGACACATGCTTGCGAGATTGTTGCGAGTTGGAACAGGATGACAGCAGCAAATGAAATACAATTGATATTTTTTTAAAGGATTCGTTGAGTCCCAGTTTAGCTTCAGAACAATGGGGCCTCCAAAAGACTTTTAAGAAGTTAACTTTCAAAATTTTAAGGTGATTTCTTCCAGACATGTTTTTTTGTTATGCTGGGTGAACATATCTTTACATCCTGATATAAGTAAATATAAGTAAATAAGTAAATATAACTAAGTAAATATATTTACATATCTACTGTGGAAGGTGCTGGACAATAAATTGTCTGTCCAATCATTGCATACGTCTAAACATTGTATCTGCATACCTACGTGCACTTGTGTAGGAGGCGTGGCCTTGAAGAGTGCCCTGAATGGAGGGTGGGAACTGCAAAAATGATTGTTTAATTATAGCACGTTTACCAAAAATGCTCCCCTTGTGGAGAAACAGACAGTTCTGATCTCCTCATTCCCAGTTTCTACCATTACACAAAAACACATGTTTTCCTTAAACTTACACCTCAGAACAAAAGAGATTTCCACTTATAGAGAAAGTGAAGCAAGAAAGAGTGTGTAGAGAAAGAGAGAAACAGTGATATGATGGGAGAGGGAATGTTTGTTTCATTATTCATCTGACACTGGATTGGCCAGCTTCATACTTTTTCTCCCCAAAGGAGGGGTATGAAATTTCAGTTGCCATCACTCTGTGCATTGAGTTTTAATGTCAATATCATACTAGCTTCAAGAATCAGAGAACTTCAAAGGACTAGCTCTGCAGAATCTCTCCGTCTTGAATTAAAAACGTTAACCTTGGAGACATGTTAAGTACAAGCCAGTAAATGTTGTAGAATTTAAATGAATAACTCAAATGACAGAGAGCAGGAGAGCCGGGAATTATTTTTACTTTCAGTTTTCTACATTTGGCTTTAATATGTGTGCATTTTGTGTCCGAGTTTTGAAATACATGTCATTACAGACATGGAACATATCAAAACATCTGCAAAGATGTTAGAGCTACACAGCTAACAGGGAACGTTCTCAGAACATTGGCTAATGTTCTCTAAAAGCTCTTTCAAAGATATTAAATATCAAATGTTCTTGCAGTAACATTAGTAGAACTTTTTTTAATGTTATATATCACGTTCAAAACATTATTAAGTTATTAGTGGAACGTTTTAAAAATGTTACAGATTTAAGTTTAAATAATGTTCTTATAATCAAACAAAACACCTAAAAAACTGGACCTAGAACTTGTTCCTAGAACTTTTCAAAAACGTATTTGTTACTTCAGGGAAACATTAGGGAAACATTCTTACAACCTAAAATTGTTAGTTGGGTAGAGGTGCTGATAGATGCACACACGCTCGAGTGTCAAAATAAGCTTGCGTGATTGACAAGCACTGAATGATGCTCTTGAAAGGCTAATGCAGAAACGACACTGAAGTGGAGAAGCAGGTAGAATTACATAATTAGCTCTTAACTAGCTGTGCCTGCATCAGAGTTTAACCCTTTACTGACCTGAAAATAAACACAGAATTATTTAGCAAAGTACAAGCCTCACAATTGGCCGGCTTCTTCTGCTCTTTTGGCATAAGTGAATACGGTGTATCTTGCCCCAGGAATACAGCACATAATGTCTGGCAGATGCTGCTAGCTGAGAGTGCCAAGACTCTGGATCCAAGCTCAAACTGAGGTCCTGCTTCACTGCATTGAACACCATGAGGCCTGTGCATGCCTGAGGGGCAGCCACTCTGCATATCAACATGCACCACTGCACACTTGCACTGCTTTGTTCCGATCTCGGCCCTGTTTCATTTATAATGATTCATACTGTAGATCCTGTGGTGCATCGATGAAACTGTTTTTAGCTTTGTTTGGCATAAGCATGAAACAGCTTGTTTAGCATTATGGCTAATAACATACATTTATTATTATTATTTTTATTAACAAATATCTCCACTCTTTGTAGCATTACCATGACACACTTCTGTCCACTAGTACCGCTAATGACTTGAGTTTAAACGCCAGCTTTTTAAACATGCAGTTTAAAAAAAACCACAATTTATTACATTTGGCAGATGCTTCTATTGAAAGTGACTCAGTGCATTTAAACAATACATTTAAAACGTAAATTAAGTGGAAGTCGAACCCACAACCTTTTGCACTGTTAATGTAATGCTCTACCAATTGAGCTACGGGAGCTAACGGAATTGAATACAGTTAATACAACCATTGCAAACTTGCCCCAGAAAACATTCTGCAAACCACTGTTCGTTACTTTTTACCTAAAAATATACAAGTATTAAGAGTTTACCATGGCGATCACGTATTATGATATTCAATGATAACTCCCAAAGCTTCAGATACCAGGAAAGCATATTTTCGAGTAATTTAAAGGTGCCTGAACTCTTTGCCATGAGAATAAGTGTTTTGAATCGGCAACACAGAGCGGTCACAGAAGAACCGCAACAGCTGGTGTGTAAACGCCGCGGGGAGCAGCAAACTGACTCACATGCCACAGATGCAACTAGCTGTCAGTTTTCATCTTTGTTGCGTCAGGTTGTTCCTCTGCCCTCCCTCTCTCCACGCATTCAGCAAGAAAATTTAGGCAATGACATCTTTGGGCAAAAAGAAGTTTTGTTCACTGCATTCATTCAAAGCTTTATGTTTAATTTAATCCAGTATTGTATTCGAATTATGTGTATGTTCGGTTAGTTTTGGTTTTTGCAATTTGTTACAACATTAGTTTCCATAGCAACCAGTTAACCATGTCCAAAGGAGCACTATGGGTGGTTGCCAGGTGACCTAGATGGTTGCTAAGGTGTTCTGAGTGGTTGTTAGCACAAGTGCTCCGGTCGTTGCTAGGTGGCCAAATCTAAAGAATTCACCCCCACGTCTCTATTATATTTTCTGTGATGTTTCTAAAAATGTCAGGGTTGGTTCTTGCGTAAATAGGGTTAGTAAATCTAGCCTTAGCCAGGTGCATTTTCATGAAATTGCATCACCGTTTTGATGCACAAGATAAATGATTATCTTTTTTGCATAACTAATTTTAATGTAAGAGGGCAGTTTTGATTGCAAACTTCTGCTGTCTTTATTGATGCCTCTCTTCCGGTATCTAAAACACTAATTGATTGTGACATCACTGAGGTTTTCTTTAATCTGCGTTTGTGGAGTGTTTGGCAACAAGTGAATGTGATTGGCTAAGGGAGAATGCTTTGGGTGGACTACGGTCTCTGCTGCTCATAACCAAAGTGTCTCACTGGAAAAACACGACGACTAGAATCTTATTATCAGTTAATCATCTTTCCACCAACGCGCTGATTTCTCTTGTGGGTTTGCACAATTGACCACGAATTTTTAATTGAAGTTGATTATACAGCCTTCATTTTAGTGCCCACTGTTACTTTGAATGCTAAACTGTGGCTGGATGACAATAAAAATGACCTTTCTGAGAGCTCACCTGTGCGAGGTGATGCACGGCAGTCATCAGTATTCAAGACTGGATCTCGCTTAGAAACCATTAGCATCATCATGGATCTTCACTCTAATGAGGTTCCAGGTTTGCATGTCTTAATTGGATTGCTTCAACACAGTCCCTTATTGATGCTGGTGGTGCACAGTTTATCATGATAAGTAATGGGCAGATAATTCTCTGGCCATATCTAATCTTTGGCCTCATCGATGAAATTGGTGAAAAGCGCTTTTTTTGTGTCTGACCCAAACTGTTTTGTGAGAAACTACCTCACATTTGTACTATAAACGCTAAAGCAAGGGTAGGTGTTTCTTTCCAGAAAGATGTTTTCATTATGCTGGTTGAAAATATTTTCACATCCTGATAGCAATCACTAAGTAAAGTGGTCTAAATATATATTTATATACATTTATATCTTTATCTATACGGAAGGAGCAACCATTTAAAAATATTCATTCAATCATTGCATTCGATCATTGCATATAATATAATATATATATCATGTGCAATATTACATTAAAATATTTCATCATGACTTCACCCCATATTTTTTTCCACACTTATTTCATGGCCAAAAATTGGCCAAAATTTTTAAAGGAATAGTGCACCCAAAATGAAAATCATCCACTTACCATCATGTCAATCCAAACTGTTATTTTCCCCTGTAGAGCACAAAACAGCTTTGTAAGAAAAAAAACGTTGCATGTGTCCGAGACATAGTGAACAACAAAAGTTTACTTTAGGATTAAGTATCGCAGTCTTAAGTCTTTGAAACTGAACTACAGGCTAAACTAACACACTACCGAGTGAACGTGGCGTGTGTGACAATTTACTCCCAAACAACAAATCAGCGGTAAATAATCTGAAGACAGAGCGATACGGGTGTACAGTGTTTTATCAGTGGAAGAGGAAATGATTGCCTTTTTGAATTCCAAATAAGTGCAGCTGGGGTCTTCCAGTTATCTCTGATATCTCGGGCCTGTGAAGGAAATTGATACTTACACTTGGAAACTAAACTGTCAAATATAATTCATCTGCAGTCATTTGTTTTATTATCTCTAAAATGGACACTGCTAAGTAAGTGAAGTCAGCCTAAACAAGGAGCGCAGCTGTGGAGAGGAGAAAAGGGGCGGAATACTTATTATCTGGAAAGATAGTGAGAAGGAAAAAGAAAAGGTTTCATGAGGAACTCCGGGAAACGCTTCCATCCTGATTTATAATCCAAACACCACTCCACTCCAATGATCTTTTCCGTAAACCCTAAAGGTATTCGCTGCTTATCCTATTTGCCTACAGTCATATATCTCAATAGCAGATGGTTTGTATGTTTAGTGGGACATCTATCTAAACACTATACCAGCCACATATGCAGTTATTGTCAGATTCCTGCACTTTAAGTGTGGTGAAACTATATTATTTACTACTACAACAGTCCATAAACCATGAAAGGGATTTTCATGTAGCCACACTCATGATCGATTTAAAGTGCAACTGGTGTCACCAAACAGTTTTATAACCGTGTTTGTGATATTCTGATTTATTGTGACATTCACATATTCTGCTGAACTATCCTTAAAGGAAATATCAGACTGTAAATAATTGTAAAAAAAGCATCAAATCTAAGCTAAAACTGCTCAATGTCAGCAGAACCTTTGCTGACGTCGAAAACGGTTTAAAAAGAATTCACGCCACTTGAAAAACAAGGTCACTTTAATTGTTTTTACTGAGTTGTGGTTCATGCTTCACATTAAATGAGCAGAAGAACTGCTGCTAACTTCTACAGCAACATTTGGATCTCTTTGTTCTTGCCAACCATGATGCTAAAGCTCAGCTCCCCTCTGTGCTGGTGAGGAGCTGATCTGAGAGACAAAGGCCCCGGGCAGTGTATGACACTTCACTGCATCTCATTAGCAGGGACTTGAAGAAAAGTTCTCAGTCATGCCGCAAGTACACCAGCACTAACGCAAGCGTTTAAAGCTGCAGAACACATTTATATCACTGCAGAAAGAGACCGATCTCGAGCATCTCATCTCTGCTTCATTTTAGGGGTTGCAGGAATCTACAGAAAGCGAGGTTTGTAAATCTCATCAGTAAATTATAATTATTATATAATCTGCATAAATAAACAATTTTAATATTTTCAACTGATTAGTGTCTCCAGTTGACATCACAAAATAAGATAATGGTTGGAACTGGTATACTTTAATCTATAACAAAAAACCCAATTTCTATGGTGATCAAGGCTGGTTTACGCTGGTGAAAATGGTGACCAGCATTGCGTTTTTGATGGAGCTGGATGACCAGGATGTCTTGCTGGTTAAGCTAATTGGGAAGCTGGTGGGGACACTCATACCGGTGACCAGCACAAAGTGTCTAGTATCTAGGGACACACTATGAAATGACATGCGAATACCTTCGTTGAATTTGATTAACTACAAAATTCTTCTGCTTTTAACTATCTTACATGTAAATGAGGTTCTGTTCCCAACACACTTTCGTTGGTGAAATAAAGGTTAAAATCCACGTCATTTTGACCTACTCTTCAAGAGGGCTTAATTATCTGAAAACGAAGGTTCTAAGAGTCTAAAGTGCTAAAGAAAGTTTACAATCTCGTCCCCTCTATTAAAATAGAAAAGAAAAAAGACTTGTTAAAATCTTTCAAACAGAGTTCCAACATTTCCCCATGAGAACATGATTACAATCTTTCAGTGTCAGGAGATGGAGTTGTTTTTTCTTGCTGTCTCTATGCGATTACGCTTTTGAGTGACAGACTTCATTACCGGCTACAGAAGCCTTTTAGGGCCCCGTGTGTTGAGGAGATGTTTTGGCACTGTGTGCCTTTCCCCGGTTAGCCCCCAGTGGTTTATCTAATCGTGCAGGCACAGAAGGGCTGGTGGGGGCAATGCCCCCTGTGCCACTCTTGCTGTGGGCAAGGTCGGATAGAAGGAGGTGATGCCAGGCAGCCAACAATTTCCCAAGACCCCAGTCCTGGCACCGATTCAACCGCCTGTCCTGCTTTTCTTTTTCTCTCTGTCTCTTTTTACAGGTTTATTTAGATATTCCCATATTGTAAAATGGATGTGCCCATTATTATTAATTATCTAACATTATTTGGCCATCAACTGTTGAAATTGCACTCTCAAATTTTTAGTAATTACACACTTAGCTAGACATCACATGGCTCAGTTTTAACTTACTAGTAGAAATTGTCTGAAATAAATGACTTGAATAAAGCAGCAGGGTGATGTTTTGGTGGTGCGAGATAAAAGTCACGAGTGATGTTTTACTCATGAAGGTGTGATGGTTTTAAATTCACAGTTTATATTCTGACCGCACCTCTCTCTCTCTCTCCCTCTCTTTCTTTTTCTCTAATTTGCCTCAGACATAAATCAAAGTGAAGGGCTTTTTTTTACCACAATCTGTGATGCCTTTCATCTGACAATTGGCACGTGTGACAAAACATGCAAAAGCTCCAAATGAGTGATGCAAATTCTCTCTCTCTCTCTCTCTCTCTCTCTCTCTCTATTGTATCTCTTTCACGCCCTTAGTGTTGGCACACACACAGAACATGTAATAGAATAGGACACTGATTGAGAGTGAGATATGTAACTGAGAAACAGTGATCATTGTGAGAAACTGAGATTTCTATTGCTGCCGTTCCTTTCATTTCTCACATGGTGACAATATTTTCATATATAGCAGCAAAAGCAACAGTTCCAGTCACACAATGTCTTATTTATCAACACGTTATATTGCTTTTGCGGCCATCGCTGGTGTATTTTTGATGAAAGGAATTCTGGGTAATCAGCCATGTTGATGCTCTTTCAATTCTCAGTGCTTTAAAAAAATCACTCAACAGCAAAACAAAGCAACTCAAATTCTGACGTTAGTGACACCAACTGCAGTTGTGTTGTGTGATTTCTGATATCGGACCAATTAATCATAAATTTGAGGTATTCCGCTCATGAAATACTGTCAGTTTCACATCAAAGTGACAGATTAAAGAGTTTTAAACTAATTTACTGTAATAGTGAAACTTTATTTGCAAGTTTTTCAGACAGTTTACGACTTTAAACTCAAATCTGCGAACTCAGGGTGTTAAAAAGACGTTTGATTGCGTAAAAGCAACTAAAAGAGAGACAGAAAGAGAAAAGGCAGTGGTGCTCTAATAAGTTGCGTGATTCTCCCATGTGTTTTTGTCTTTTGATGTTGCACCGGGGCAAGATTTTGAAGGAGTTAAGCATAATCCAGGAGACTAAAGAAGATGAACTCACAGACGGGGTGGAGCTCAACACTTGACAACTTTCTTTGCCAGGTAGCAGGAGGACCGAACGCTGTAGATACTGATGAACCTTATGCAAGATCTGTGGAAACAAATAACGAGAGACATTTTAACAGCAATTCAATGCATGATGATTTAAATCAACAACTTTGCATTTATCACTCATATGCAATACACTGAACTGTTTATTTGTGTTCATTCAGATTATATTAGACCATGTTGCCATAACTTTATATAACTGATGATTCAACAAATGCAACAAGTTTTATTGTCCAGCATGTAGGTAACCTGAGCAGAAACATTAAAACATTGCTTCAACCAATGGTGTGACTTTGGGGTGGTGCTATCTGTTTGTCTGACCAATGAAGATGGAGATCGTGTTTTAAGTCTTTTGGAAACAATCAACATTTTTGTCATTGTAATTTTGGTGCCACCAGTGGAGCAGAATTCACTTTGAGGCTGTGAGGATATGTATCCCTAATATTTTCCTGTTTATCTACTACTTCGCAAGCATAACATTTCATATCCCCACACATTCTCAAGACGATTCATTTCCTCACCGTCTTCCAAGCAACACAAGGACGTATTTTACAGCCCCTACAAATTTTCCAGCTTCCTTGCTTCAAGATGTCCTCCAATAATCTAGGATTACACCTGCTAGATAAAGTAAAAAAGGCGATCCATCTTCTTTAAGGGGTTTAATCTTTTATGGAATAGACTGGATTATTTCCTCGGGTAAGGTTTTACGGCCAGCCTTAATTCCCACAGAAGTTTCCGTACTGTTCCGAGCCACCCAGGCCCCCCACCCCCCACACTCCATAACTCCCTCCCACATGCCCGCTTTCACTGCACCTGGGACATTTGATTAATGGCCGCCACTTGACCTGTTATGGCAACACTCTGCCAAAAAGCTAAGATTAAGTGGCAATGTCGGATCTGACGGGGCCCCTGCTGCTAATTTTACGTGATCTATGGATGTAATACTGCTGTAGCATCTAGACCAGAGATACAGAAGCCGGTTTAACCGTCATGCTCTAACAGACTGTATGGAAAGTTTGGTGTCACTTGGGTTTTCTTGAGTGGCATGTTGCGTGTGCATAAGTGTGCTTGAACACGCAATTTCCATGTTCTGTATAAATGGATTTACTTGTACAGCTCTCACAAGTGTGAGTTCAGGACCTTTTCTTTCTCAAAGTAACAAGTAATATGGGGTTTTTCTTCAGCTAAAGGCATTGTTAATGGTCAATAGGTTATTTTTAAGAAAACTAACAGTTTAAATAAATGTTTTTTTAGGTTACATTAACTGTCTTTGAAGTTTATTTGTGCCAGACTCTGAAAAATCTGTCTTGAAGATATTGTCACATTTTTAAAACTTTGATCATCAAAACGAAGACTAAAATAAACATAAAACATTTAATCATACTCATTGTGTAAAAATGATGTTTTTACACAACTTTCCCTGTTCTTGCATCACTGATGATGTTACCTGTGAAGAACACAAAAAAATCAAGGTATTACATCACATATTTACATACAGCACACACACACACACAAACACACACACACACACACACACACACA
>JAZGTK010014085.1:0-13946 GCA_036877625.1 Ambastaia sidthimunki
AAGTCTTTGGATCTGACGTGTACAGCATTAAGCCGATGGTTTAGCTTGAGCACAGAATGCTTAACTGAGTCCTTGACATTTGAAGTTGATGAAGAACACAAAGTGCGTCAGTGGTATTTTGGAGGTTCATAGCTTAAAAACCACACAACACAAGTGTTGAACCGATGTTGGTAAATTTTTAAGTAACTCTCAGACAGAGTGACCTTTTCTAAAGCGAAACCCTAAAGCAATAAGTCAGTACTCTCTAAGGTACTGTATATTTGTAATGATGGATGTGTAGAGAAAAGACTATCTCTGTTTTTTTAAAGCTCTACTGTTCAGAAACTTACACTTTCAGTGTCAGTAAAGTCATAGTGTTTAGTGATTGAAGCACTTTTTGTCATGCTGTGAATGTGGGACAAATTGTTTTGGTTGATTTCTGACAAAAAGAACAATGATAGTGATGAATGATACATTTATGTATTACACTGTTGGATTGCTCTATGTAGGTCTTTGAGCAAAAAACATAAAAAAGTGATTTTTAGTAGGTGTTCTTTTTAACGTTTTCGTAACATCTTTGACATCACTTTTGTTCTGAGGATAAAGGCAATAACCTAAAGGTTAGCAAGTACATACATTAAATCGTACAAGTTAAATCCAAGTTTCTGATGATTTGTCATAAGACATCTTCATGATGTCAAAGACGTTTATAGAAGACGTTTATTTGCAGACTAGATGATTTTGTTTTAAGGAAAAAGTATTTAGCCAGTGCCAAACACGTGACATAACTTTTAGCTAAAGCAGACAGCTGAATAGATGGTTAATACTTTTTTGTTCCATCTTAGCATGCACAGTATATATGCATATTATAAGTAGGCCATTTGTTGGCTAATTTCTTCAATAAGTAGAAAGTGTCAAACTCTGTGACACTATCAAAACATTGTTTAAACATTCCAACAAGCAACGTTGCCTTAATCAATGAGTTGGGGTATAGTGATATCGCTTGATGTCACTATAATTTGCTATAATTTGCCATTAAAGCAGTTAATTTATTTCATGTGTTGTAATTTTGTAGATCTAACAGTCCACTATGAAAGTCACTTGGCAGTTTTATTTATTCTCAGGTTATGTGATTCACAATCACTCTCTGTGCATGTTATGCATTAACTGGTAAAGGCCATTTTGTTTAAAACTGGCCTAAACTAAACTCTACAACACACAGGTATTGTAGATTTGGGGGCCCTTTAAGGAAATGACATGCATTTTAATATTACAATGTACTCTGACATCATGACCCTTTGTGACGGCACAGTGCCTTTCAAAATACAGCATTCACTAAAAGCATTCATGTCAAGCTGAAATTGTTATGAATAGAACTTTTAATGGGGGATAAAAGGTCTTCTTTTCTGAATAACCAGCTGTTATAAATAACATGATTAGAGCAGAATTCTTGTAGGCTTGTGTGTATCAGATCAAATAACAAACCGCTATTACTCTGAAACTGGGAAAATAAACCTTATTAGCAATAAATCATATCTGATTTTTGAGTTGATTCATGGTTTTTGTTTTGCGTTCAGAGTCAGAACTTAAGAAATGACACTGTGGTTACCTGGCAGCCACAGCGCCGGGCCTCGCTTGTATTTCTGTAACCCACCCACAATAACACGTTAGCAACCAATGACCCTTTAAAATGCCTGCCGTAGGAGTGAAATGACAACATGGCGATAAGGAAAGTATTTCAGCTAACGGCGTGCTGAGATGCTCGGCAATGATTTGTAGTCAGTCTTGAATCTCCACAAGTTTTTCACTCCCACAACAACTAAGATACAAGAAAACTAAACACGATTTTAAAGCAGTTCTTAAGATGAAAAATTGTTCTTTGTTAACAATGCAAAGTTTAGTCAGAATTCCTGCGTGTTTTGAGTCTGGGAGGAATTACAGATTCACAGGGATTACAATGGTTGTTTGTTTTTTCCACATAGCTACCTTTTGTTTTAGTTCAACAGGTGTTAAATGGGTACGTAATGGTGCATTTTGCATTCACAATTTTGTTTTCCATATGCTTCAGGAGTCATTACTGTAGATTAGCTAAATTGATTGGGACATCATGCGGTGTCGATTGTTGTTTATGCAGCCGCATTCTTTCAGGCATCGATTACTGTTTTTTTTTTTTGCTTGGGGTATAAACAGTATTTGATCCCATTTTCAGTGGCACGGACGCATTCATTAGTACTTCAAAATGGATCCTCAAAAGATAATCTCATGTTTTATAACTGCCGCAGGTGGTTTCCTTTAAGTTGTAAGCACGTTCTTCAGTTTTCCCCCTAACGTTTTATTTGGTATTCAGAGCGCTTATGTAAGCATGAAAGCCGTTCTGTGGCGTCGAGTCGTGTATTTCTCAGTTAATTGCTATTTACTCACCCCAGGCTACCCGGAGCAAACAGCAAAGTTTTTTATTTTCCCGAGTCATGAATTGATTTTCTGTTTGGAAATTATACACTGCAAAATTCAATTATGACATCTTTATCTTCACATGGGGTATGATACTCTAATCAATTTGGATCGTAAAACAACTCAAACAGCCGTTTCGGTTGTTTTTTGAGTTTTCTGTTGTTGTTCGACAGGCATTGCATTCAGCCCAGCTGTGAATTAATCAAGATTTAATGAGAAATTGTATGTTTAATCTAAAATCAATTCATCTCTCAGATGCTGTCATGTGATTTCTAAGGGCTTCAGATATTTTTACACTCTATTGATGAGAAGCTTGTTTTAACACTGAAATGGCGTTAATGGTTTAGTCTTTAATAATCCAAAAATCACAGTCCACTCAGACCCCCCACAGCCATCTCATTTTAAACTGTCACCTGGTGCTGTTAGACTTGGTTAATCAAAACTTATGAGAACTGTTTCTTTACCACTAGTTTAGCTGCTGCACTGAGCAATATAGAGACTAAACTACAACTAACAGGTACTGGTGCTTGAGGACATAGAGGATTAGTAGAACAATACCATGCTTTGAACTAACTGGACTTTATACTATATTTTGTACAGAATAGGAATACACTCTTACCTTTGGTTACAGAAAAAGCATACATGTACTATTACCATTTTTTGCCATTTACAATGGACATACAGTATTTGATTTGATACAGAATTTGATTTAACCATGGTATGTGAATATAGCAATCGTACAGTGTTGTGGTATGTACCACACAATGCTTTAGCAACCACATAGCAGCAGGCTAAAAAATCACCCATGACACCCTAGTATCATGGTGGCGACTTTTGCACAGACGCTAAACACATTTTTTGTGGCAAAAGTTGTTGGTTTTAATTGTTTGCATTTCCAGGGGTGTCCCCAAAAGTAAATGATCACAGTTTGACAAGGAAAACTTTAAACAGAAATCAAACTGACTAAAACTCAAGACTAAAACTTGAGATAAGAAGTTACATGCGCACCTGGCGTACAAACCCGAAGACATTACAAAGCGCTATTTGTGCTAATCAGGGGCTGTAAATTCTCACAGAGACAGCTCTGTCTGCCCCATCTAGGTGAGAAAGACAAAGCAAAGCTGTTATCGAAAACAGTGTGAGGGAACATTACTCAGAGAGCGCCGTCGTGGGCTTTCGAGACCAGCACCATCTGCTCCAGTGTCACCACCGTAGGAAGGATAAGATGAGTCAACTCTCCACGCAGGCAGGGAACCCGTACCGCCTATAGAAGACGCATGAAATGAGAGGAGACGCATGAGAGTGGAGGTGTATCTGTGTTTCCACAAGCAGAGATACACGCAGGAGATGTATCGTGTTGCCGTGACTGCGGTTTGGGTATAATGAGGGTCTGCAAGAGTTTTTCTTGATGTAAATGTGACGGTTGCTATAGTAAACCGCGCATGCAGTAGGAGTTAGCAGAGGATCGCAATTAATAATTGTTACGTGGATATATGTGCACGTTGCATTATTCAGTGGTTTATTATAAAGTTTGGAGTTGCAACTTTTTGTTACAGTGAGCATTGGATAAATTAATGACTTCTTCATACAGTACATTAAACTTTATAGGCGAATGTGGATAATACAAAGCACCTAATTAGCTTATTCTCAGAGTTGTTTCCATACCTCATTCTATTGAAATCTTGTTGATCTGGGTTTAGTCAAATTAATGTATAATTGGTTATTTTGCAAGAGTATCAGACATTACTGAAAATCCATTAAACATGATAAATGGATTCTAATCTAATTTACGTCCTAGATACTTATGATTGTGCTATTACTTTTCCAAAAAAAGTGACTTTAATTTTAACCCCAGGGATGATAAAACAAGTAAAACCACCTGAAATACCCTAGCGACCAAAACAACAGACTAACAACCAATAAGAACACCTAACAACATGCTAACGACCACTCAGAACCCCTTGACAACACCCTGGCAACCACCCACAGTGCCCTATCATCGTGGTGTCAAGTTTTGCACCATTATCACTTTCTTTAAAAAAATACAAATCTTGAGGTTGTGCAGATGTCACGGTGTCAAACAGAAACGAAGGTAACTTTGACAACTGTGTCACAACATGACAGATGTTCTGTATGCACCTGCCTGCCATCAGCACTGCCAATTTTAAGTGCCCACAATCCTTTATTATTTATTTCCCCCAAGTGTGGGTGGAAGCAAACTCAGCTGGCATTGGTGCGTGACTTTTCTTGCCTCAGAAACACTCTTATTGCTCATGGAAACAAGCTGGTACTGTCACCATAAATAACATGCGTCACGATTCACGCATCGTAAGAGAGTGCATATTTTTCGGGCCGCTTGCTTATTGCTCATATTTTGGGTCAAGGATGTGTCAGAATCCCTAACCATAACAAAGTATTAAACTTTGGGAGAGATTTACAGAGAAATAGTTAAACCAGCTAACTTACCTTGAATGACACACCAAGTCATATCTAGCAACCAGAATATCATAACAACTTAGGAGTGGGTTCTCTGTTCACGAACCAGTAAGAAATCGCCTAGCAACCGTTGAGGACACCCAAGAAGCCGCCCACAACACTGCAGCCGTGACTGCAAAACACCACCCACACTTTCCTCAGGAACTTATTTTGTGCGATTCACAAATATAAAGAGCATCTAATTAAGCGCAATATTAGACCTATTGCCCAATTAGAGCGAGATGGAATCAGTTTTTAGTAAATTGTTACATGGAAGCACAGAATATTTTGTGTCACTAGTGCAACTTGTGATGTTTTCTAAAGGTTAACAAAGCAGTCCAAGCTATTGTATGTGTCCTTCCCACTGTGGTACAGCACTGAGCTCAGTAATTAGTTTAATTGATTTTCCATGCTCTGTTGTGAAATTACACCTCTGATAGAGGAAATGAATGTGGTGAAAAGATCTCATATGTGTCTATTCTCGTCCCTCTTTGATATAATTTGGTTTTAATCAGCCTTATTAATTTTGAACAGAATGATTCAGAGCTTCATTTATTTCTCGTTCTCATTTTAAAATGACCCATTCATAACCCGGGTTTCAAATACACACACTATTTAAAGGGACAGTAATCAGAATAACATTTTCTAATCTGCAACCCAATAGTATGTGATTATAGGACACAATCCACTGCTTTTCCGTATGATGTTTGCAACTCTTATTAAAACCATTTATATGCATTTTAAGCCGGAGGTGACATTGCGGACACAGCGTGAAGCTTTCTTTTTATATCTTAATCGCTTTTGACACAATTTGGAAAGTGATATATGCAGGAAGTGATATATGCAGCTGTAATGTTGTTAACAAACCTAAACCTTAATCAAAGCCATAGTCACAGAAAATAATAAATGTGGACCCATCAGTCAGTTATATATTTCCCAGTGTTTTAGTTGATGAGTCATTTCTGTTATGCAGTACTTTTTGAACTCTGACAATATGCTTGTGTTAAGTATTTATTTAATAGTGTGTATCTGACTTCTACAGTAACACTTTTGGTCCAATTTAAAATTGCCACAATATATGTTAATATATTTCATGTAATGTGTTTGTAAGAATAAGAGATTATAGTCTGATGGAAATCTGTATGGATTTCTATAGAGTTTATTAAAAAAAGGCAAAGAAATCACATGCTTTAAATTTATTTCCCTGAGCCACACGCAGACTTCTGCTTGTATGAAATAGACTTCCTCTAATGTCTCCCATCTTTTCTTGTAGCAGTCACTCTGCCATTGTTACCCCTGTTTTCTCATTTCCTGCCCGCTCTCTCTTTTCCACCTCTTGATTGAGATATAAATAAATTCTTCCTGTGAGTGATGGGACCCTTTACACTGCTGTAGTCCTGCTTCTAATGGAACAATGTGTCTTTGTTGACGCTGAAAGCTGGATGTTACCGTGTGGTCAAACAGTCTTTTCAGCTGAAAAAAGGGAACAATGTACGTCAGAACAAAAGCGTTTTATCAACAGGGTTTCTGTCATTCTGTTTCTCTCAATTAATGGTTAAAATCAAAGTACAAATGGGAACATTGTCCCAGGCCCTTAAATGAGGTCATTATTAAGTTTGTGTTTATGTTCTTCATAAATGTGAACAAATGTTCACAGCTTGTCCTTAGGAGAAATCTATACATCAGTTACCTCCACTCTGAATTCTGCTGTATGACAGAGTTGAAAACAGCTTTGAATACTGAACACACACAGATAAATCAATAACAGCATTGTGATGCTACAACACGCATTTCCTCTCTTTTGGGTCCTTCACAGGCTCGGCTTGTTTTCAAAAGTCTTTACTCACCACATGGGACATGATGTGAGGAGTCTGACTTTACAATTTCACGGCTAAGGATAATCCATCAGTGTTGAGAGTTTACTAATGAAAAGTAGTGACACTGCTACTGTAAAATGCTGTACTGTATTTCAAATTGAACTCCTAATTAAGATTATTACTTTTTGTCTGGATAAATGCTGTGATTGTTATAATGATATCATCTGAAAAAATATAAGTGTATGTGTGTGTATGTATGTATATGTATTAGTTTTAATTGTTATAATTTCTCTTAGTAGAGTTCACTGTAGCTTAACTGCTTTTTAAAAGGGTAACTTGACTGTAGTGTAGCTACAGGTTTGTAATTTGGAAAGATACAGTTTCATAGCAGTTTGTCTCACGGCACATTTAGTGTATTTAAACGGTGTTTTACTGTCTTTTCTTTGCTCTGGTGAGATAGACTTTTATCTGCACAGGGTTTAAGACTCATTTATGGGAGTGAATGGACATATGAGTGTCAGCTCAGGTAATCAATGAACTAGCATGATTACATCACCATGTGTGCTGAGGGTGTCTGGAGAAGATGCCAGTCCTGGTGTGAAGAGCAATAGGAAGCTCTCAACAGCTTCAGTTTAGGATAACATGAGATGGTAATTCCAGCCCATTTTACATACGTGATGTAACATGAAACAAGATTTTCAATAAAACACAAATTAAAATAATTTACAGGCCATTTGAAGTATATTTTGTCAGGATGTGTGTTACATAAGAATAACAAAATTACTGTTTTAATCATATAAACTGTTTACAAAAAGTAGACGTAGCTCCAGTATCCTTACATATACAGCTACTATAACATATACTGTACATACTGAAAAAGATTCAGCGATGTTCAATTTGCTTCAGAATTACAGAAGAAGGTTTATGGTTCAGGAATAAATGTTTTGGAACTCCAAGGTTACAAGTCAGTCAATAGCTACAGGCTATTAATGAATTCTGTTAAAATAACTGTTTTCCTTTTACAAACAAGTAACAAGCAAACAAGACAGTACATGCTCGAAAACATGACAGTAGCTTAAGGAACATTTTAATGTCTCAATGACATTCATACACCTCTTGACATTTCATAGTTTACACATAGTTTAGCCTTGAGTGCACATCGCCAAACACGGTTCCCATAGAAACCACGTAAAAGATCTGTGAGCCACGTGGCACTTTACGAGTTTGAATGAGTAGGAATTTGTTGGGTTAATGTGTTGCAATATTAAACAGACATCATGGCTCATTGTCACCATCACAAAACGACAAGAAAAGGCGTTCAGAAAGTGCTGGCTACAACTTCAGCCAAACCACCATGTTTTGGCTGCAGAAAGAAGTACTTTTATGTATCTCTGAAACATTACGCCAGAGAAAATAATATTTACCATAAAGAAAATGACATTTATTTTAAAGAACATCACAATTTTATTTGCAATCCAACACAATTTTAATGACATTTTTCTCCCAAATTCTCATTACTATAGTCCATCTTACGATAGGTAAACCCATCTTTCTACTAAAAGTCTAAATTATATTTCTTGTTGGAAGCCACACTGAAGTATTGCACACTTGGCTTGTTTTTCAGAAGGTCTAGTTAGATTTGAAGCCCTAAAACGTGAAGTGACACCACAGCAAGAGCTATTGATTGGATGCTGTGAGGTTTTGCCTGACAAACCCTGGAAGGCTGTGTCTGCCTTTCAATACACGTTTAAGCCTCTAGTCATTTTGCAACATACATTGTGACTCGCAATTACAGACGTCCAAGACCACATTTAGATGTGCCGTGTTGTGCATTCTCTCAGGTGCAACTGTATCGACAGCTCTGCTTCTTATCTCACTGTTTGCTTGTTCTTATCAATAGTTTACATTAATGTGCAGCTGAATCAGCCTTTGGTCTTAAGGGACCAGCGACTAAATCTGTGGCTTTCCATCTTATTCTGTTAATCAAATGGGGGCAGGCGCAGTTCAAACTGGACCGCCGCTGAAGGTCAGCCTTGGTCTAGGGATTGAAACACCAGCGGTTTAAAGAGGGATACAGCTGATTTTGCTGCTTTAATCTGCGGCAGATTAAATGCCACAACATTTACTACACTAATAACTAAGAAAACAGAAAAAGTGCTTTCTAGTGTTGTGTAAATGAGACTTAAACTCAACTTTAAGGCCCCGATATGTTTCAAGTGGAATTAAAGAACAAATGGGTGTGACATCATAAAAACAATTGATTGAATCACCCAGACTTTTATTAAACTTTGTATTGGCTGTTAAACACCTTCTTAAGGCCCAATCACACCCAGAACGACACTTACAAGCATTTTGTTAGGAATCGTTCTAAATTTAAAAGAATAGTGGAGTCAATACCACATATAGAGACACTATATCATGAGGATAACTTACAGAATGCTTTTATTCAGCTGCCGTTTTTTCATTGACGGACAATCAAAATCCATTCAAATTTACTGCATTTGTGCTACATTCACTGCAGCAGCCCAGCTTAGAATAAACATATTATTGTCCATCAGTGTGTCTGCGGTGTGTTTGAACTACAGTAATGCTACACACTGCCACAGACAGCCGTCCAGTTGTGCACCCTTAAAGATATTGCAGATTGTTTATGCACATTTCCAGGAATCATATTACCTTGGTTTAAGAAATGCATCTTTATGTTTCTCTGAGACACAACACATGGTAGTCAGCTGTGTATGGCAGCTCCTTTATTACATTTTAAATCTGACATTTCAGTAGAAGACCTTATGTTTGCAGTGGTACTTGAAGTTAAGGTCCTCGGTTGTCATCAACATGCTATTGTTCAGAAAACAGTGCGGCCTCCGCGACCCTGACTGCTTTCCAAATGTCACCTACAAATTGGCGAGTTAACTACTTCTATCACCCGTAATATATACACCCGTTATATATGCGTATTTATATATGTTTTATATCCTGCAAGTGCTAATACAATGTAATTTTATAAGGTTTGTTTAATAAACAGAAGTAAAATACTTTTTAACGGTACAAAGCCTGTCAAACAAAAATATAGTTTTGAATGAACAAATATAATGCAATTTAAAAGGGGCGTAATTAAATAGCAATATGGGGGATGACCTTTAATATCACGTCAGGTTTGTGACTAAAAAGACATGCCATCTGTATAGCAGATTAACTAAATCATTTGCATCACCTCTGGCTGTTTTAGTCTAATATATGGCTGTTTATTCTATATTTGGGTAGCGAAAATGCTGAGAAGCTAGTGTAAGTTTAAGTTTAAGCTTATTTTAGTTTATTTATTGACAGACTGGTTGTTAATTGATTCTGGTTGTTGGATTTAAAATAAGATGATTATGAATAGAAAGATAAATATATGAATAGAAAGATATCATGTTCTCTGAGTGGCTCAGCACAAGCACCACTTGAAGACTCTAGTGTGATTGTATGATATAAAATATTTGCTTCTGTAGAGTGATTGCATGTATTATAAAGCGCAGGGCAACTTCTGTGATTCAGTAATTTTCTACTCTGCATTTTATATGCCCTATGAGGAAAAGAGCAATTGCATACAGATGGGAAATGTCACTAAACCTCGCATAAACCAGCTTCACAATACAGCTACGCTGACTATCAGGGGTTTATTGCCATAGGGGGCAGTGTTAAGCTAATGTTGACTGTTATCTGTTTTCAGTTTGTCTGCTTTATACACTAATGGATTATGCTGTCAAGACCGCAGCCAGCTGTTTATCTGTAAGCATTTTAGAACAATGTTTTTCTTAGATTGGCCCTCCTTCTTGAATTATAAGATGAATAAATGTGTGTGTATAATTTTATGCTTGTTTAATTTGATACATGTTTAATAATTTTATGTGTGTTTGATTTTCGATGTGTGTATAATTTTGTAATTGTTAATGCAACACCTCACAGAAGAGTGATTTCATTGCTTTCTTTGGGATTGCAATGCTTAATTTAGCAACTACGATAGCCAGGGGTATAGCCAGTTTGTAGCTGGACTGTTTCATGTATTTTGCACAATGTATGTATTTACATTTATTCATTTAGCAGACGCTTTTATCCAAAGCAACTTACAGTGAATATAACATTTTTTTTAAGTGTCTCTGGGATCGAACCCACAACCTTTGCGCTGCTAACGCTATGCTCTACCAGTTGAGCTACAGGAACACCTATTTTGAGCCACTGTTTATGATACTGTTGTTGTTGTACTGTTGTTATCATTTTATTCCTGAGTTTAAATATATAATTTGAAAGGAATCTTGACCAGCAGTTTTTTAAAGATTTTTAATTTGTTTCAACCACAGAAACAGATCCAAAGTGGAGAACTTTAGTGGTGTAGGTTGGAGGTCCAGCCTAGGAGGTCATTCTAGTGTATAGGTAAAGATAAGAGTTTTGGGGTTCTAATTAAGGCCTATGTTTTTAGGCTGTTGATCTGCATTAGGAGGTCTAATGTTAGGGTTTAGGATTAGGGGTCTAGATCACATTTTTCTCTGATTTTAGTGGTATGTACTGGCTGAGGTCAGGACTGTTTGCTTGACTAGAATGTTGTTCTAGGATCAACTCAAGATGTTCTCTGATCCAGTAACCTACTCTGCAAAATCCCAGCCACCACCTAACCTATCTTTGCCGTCCCTGTAAGGTGCTCACTAAGACCTTGTTTGCTTGTGGTTCATCCAATCTCAAATGTCCTGACATTACTGTGGCTGCAGGAAAAGGGTAAATGCTACTGAGCAAATATTTTATTTTGGGGTGAGTCACGTGGACTGCACACGAGATTTTTCTGTAACCAGAAGATAGTGATCTCTCTTGGCCCTATGGGGGTGGGGGGGGGTGGGGGGGGGTGGACAGCAACAGGGGGAACAGCAACAGACCTTTCTGCTTCATGATAAGGGTCATTGCCCCCACCAGCAGTGTGAATGCTATAAAAGGTGCATAGGGGCTTTTTAAAGGTTGATGGATGGTTTATATGGCCCATGAACTGGTTTGCTCTAGGTCTTAATGACTGTGGATAATGTCTGGATTGGTGCAGGTAGAAATTGTCTTTATGTTACAGAGGGCTAGATTAAGGGATTTTTCTGAAATATACAACAACTATTCAAAAAGACG
Source organism: Ambastaia sidthimunki (assembly GCA_036877625.1). Classification (NCBI taxonomy): domain Eukaryota; kingdom Metazoa; phylum Chordata; class Actinopteri; order Cypriniformes; family Botiidae; genus Ambastaia; species Ambastaia sidthimunki. Next base: position 11,865 of record JAZGTK010014085.1, read on the forward strand.
ACACCATCACACCACACCAAAGTCATCCATATGACTTATGTGCTACATTTTGAGTTCTTACTATAAGGATTTTGTTTTTAATAAATAATTACAGTTAATAAATAAACTCGTGTGTACGATTACCCCATATTATAGCATGGAAAACGTAGCATTTTGCAATCCATTAACCTTTTTTAGGACATGGTAATTTTGGTAAGAAATAGCTACAATTATCTGTGAAAATGAGAAAGATAACACATTATTCCACATTATTTCATTGCATTCTGAATAATTTCCTTACACCTCTGTTAGCAGGTGGAAATGCCACCGCCATTAGCCCGTTTTTAGGACAAAGCCAGATTTTTTTCATTTATAGAAGTTTGGGAAACTCACCCGATCGATGAATAGAAAAATAAACCACAGGAAGATCTATGGCATGTAGCCGCTCTTAAAGTCAGAGAAATCAGCAACACACACTCTGCTATCACAAACAAATGATTATAGCTTTATAAAAACATACAGTGACATATCATATACAATCCAGACTGCAAGTCTGTGTTTTTAAATGCACAAGAATAAATTATAGTCTACTATTGTGGAATATTATAGAACACACTTCAGTTCCTAAATGCACAGTTCATTGTATTTAAAAACCTCAGGAGGATAATACAGACAAGAAAAAAAACATGGTCTTGGTAAGCACATGCTTTGGAAGGAAATGAATTGTGTACATTTGCATACGTGCAATCGCATGCATAACTGTGACTATAATAGTCACAGTTGTGTTGTGTACCAGAATTTTTACTAGACTACAGTTTTTATAATCGAGTCAATCACATTCTCAAAGTGAATTCTCTTCACACTCATGCTACCTCCTTGATCACATTTATGTCACCAGGTCTTGACACCATAATGGATTTTCGAAGCCCTAATCAGATCCATCAGCGCCAGAATCAGACACGGGATGCCGCACTTATACCACTGGACGGCAGGTTTCCGAGCAGACGTCATAGACCTCAATTTGGTTTGCGCATAAACAAATAAACACGACGCCGCTTGTCTGGAGAAGAACAGATTGTCGAACAGCTGGTATCAATGAGAAGAATCATAAAAGCATGTAACTGCTTTGTGTCTAAAAATGGTAAATACTCTTCATTGTCCTGAAACCAACCCTCACTTGTGACAGAAACTTACACTTAGGTCTGGTACAATCTCTTAAGTTTATTAAAGCACAACTGGAGTTTTGTGGCTTGTAGACCCTGTAGGCCATCTGTATGCGAGTGTGCTCCTAAAAGTTGACAAAATAAACCATCAGCAGGGTTTTAGCATTTATGAAATGCATTCTAAATGTAAAGGTTTTTTTTCAGGTGAAACAGAATAAAAAAATATTGATGACTCATCAAATGAATCGAACTACTTTTCCAAAAAGTAATTAAATGTGTGTTGGAGTTATAGCCGGATGCACTGGCATGTTAAGCCATAAGGCCAAACTGTTCACCTGCCACCCTGAGGAGAAGTTTTGCTTAATTACCCTGATGCTAATGAACAGCAGCTATTTTCGTAGACTGGCGCTGTCGTCTGCCTCAAACTGTTGTCTGATTGCTCCCCACCCTGCATCCAGACCCTGTGCTTTTAGCTAGGGGCGTACAACAAGAGGTTTTCATTAAACCAAAAAAGTGCTAAGATTTGCACAAACACGCCCACATAAGCAACCTTTCTCGCCCCTCAGGAAAGATTGCAGGGTGATTTGAAGCATCACTCGTGAGTGAGAAGGATTTGAAGATTTTCTTTATAGACATAGAAGAAAAGAAAGAAGAGAGCTGTGATTGTTACTTGCGTTCCTTTCGATCGCGGATGTGAAGGCAAGTGTTAGCGGTATATTGTGACAACGCTGACAGCTGAGATTACAGTTGCTCGTGGGCATTGCCTGCCAAATTACATCAGATAAGAAAGAGTAATTCAGACTAGTTATAGGAAGAGAGGGGAGTTTAAATCACTGTATAAACAACAATTAAACAGTGAAATGTAAAGATGTCGGCCACTCATACTGAACAGTTTGGCACAGGGTAATGTGGATGTCTCTACAGCAGAAATCACTGAAAA
>JAZGTK010014086.1:0-13945 GCA_036877625.1 Ambastaia sidthimunki
GGGTAGTGTTGGTTACCCCCCACTCTCCAAGTCATATCTGAGGCTGTTACAATCCAGATGGCTCCTGACCCCCGTGTGGCCTTAGGACCACACGCTACATATACTTTATTTACCATTTTATGCGTTTTTAATGTAACCTTTTTATGTGTAACCTCAGTCAGTAATGTTTCAAAATTCTTTCACATATAACTTATGTACCAACTAGTTTAGATATTTTTGTTCATTAAAAGCTACCTAGCGCAATACAACATATTTATTTCAGCAACACTCTCCCATATTAAGCTATTGTAACTGTGCTAATTTTCATCATTGTTATAAATAGCAAAATGGTGGAAATTGACAGAAAATACACAGTTTTATACTATCTTGCTGTTAATATTTTTACTTTTGTCATTTCTGCGTTCCTACAGCTTTAACCCCTGTAGTAAAACCAACCTTACAATTGGATTTGGGAGCTTAAATAATAAATTATAAACCTACCTTTGCAAATTGGGCTAAGGAGACAGTTTTGAACGCTGATCTGTTTACTTTGTTACTTTCAATAATTGATTTTTGTTTAAAAAAGCCACAGATTGTAACGTTAATGTGCAAAAAAGTGTTTTTAAATAGTTAAAGTTTTATGAGTTTATTTTAAGTTATTATGAGGTCATTTATATTCTCTATGACTCACGATCTATGACTCATATTATTACTTTCTCAAATGTGGTTATTGAAACGTCCAACTCCATAAAGATGTAAAGTGCCACTTCAGTTAGAATTGCTACCTTGATAACATAGGAGCAAAATTCATGTTTACAGCTAAAATTGTTACAGCTAAAACCTCTGTGTGTCTTTATTAAAAAGGAAAACTTCTGTACTATAATTTGAAAAATATTTATATTATATAACTATTATGAGGATATAGCCCTTGTATGGAAATGAATACATCAACACAGGAAAATCAATATTGTGTTGAGTATCTATACATTCAAATGCAACATTAATCTCAGACAAAATTTTTGTCTGCTATAATCTTTTATCTACCATGTCACATGCTTTGCAAGACTTTCTGCTGACAGGGAGCACTATTAGCATTTAAGAGGCAGTGAGAGGCTGCACTGATGGAGAAGAGGAGTATTTAATGTAGTGGCTAAGCATTCACTTTGGTGGCTGGACAAAAAAAAGGTTTGACGCTCACAACAATATCCATTGTCCACATAGTTGATTGGTCCCAACTTTAGGTGACGTTTATTAGATAAACAAAATGAAATTACAAAATGAAAAACAAAATCTTAATAGAGAAAAGGATTACAAGGGTATAAAACAGATTGGAGACTGAGTCAACATGTGGAGTAGAGCCATGAGGTCAAAGACTGTCATTTCCTGTTTAGCCACACCCTCAGGTGACATCATAGGTCTTTTATCTCAGAGGCCTTGCATCTCCACCTGAGCCACTGGATGGGATCAACTCAAAAACACATTACAGCATTTTAGCTCCTACATATCCGGCCCCTAAATGTCTAAATGTAAACATTTACATAAATATTTACAAAAGGAGCTACTAAATTAATAATCTAAATATAATAATAACTAGGAAATGACCTACTTTCCTTTGGAATTATCATTGTTGATCTTCTTCCAATAGTAGACACAGCTTTGTGATTGGTCGCTCCAGGACACTTGTCTTTGTTTGCAGTTTGACTAACCGAACCATACCATTTGAGTCAGGCTTTGTTTCCAGTATTCTTCCAAATGGCCATGATAAGCGTGGAGAGGTAGGATCAACCATTTTGTATCTTACAACTGTTCAAATTGCCGAAAACCTTTTTGAGTTCTCTGTAAGCACCAACTAGATTAGTTCCGTTGTCTGACCAGATGTGTTTAACCTGTCCTCTCCTACATACAAATCTTCTTAAGGCATGAATACAGGAGTCAGTGTCAAGGGAGCTAGCCATTTCTAGATGAACTGCCCTACAAGACAAGCATGTAAAAAGTACACCATATCTTTTGACAAAATTCCTTCCTCTTTTTGTTTCTATTGGACCAAAATAATCCATTCCAACATTTGTGAATGGTGGCAAATCAGGCAGGGTTCTTTTTAGGGGTAAATTAGCCATCTATTGTTCCTCTGTTTTATCTTTTAAACATCTGCATGTTACACATTTAGAGATCATTTTTCTTGCTGCAGTGTTGCAGCTGATAATCCAATATTGCCTTCGCAACTGGGCAAGAATATAATTTCGTCCACAATGTCCATACTTTTTATGAATGTGACACAGCAACAGATTGGAGATGAGATTGTTTCGGAAGAATGATTGGATGCTTCATGCTCTCAGACAGTGCTGCATTTGATAGTCGTCCTCCTACTCTCAATAATCCACTTTGTAACAATGGGTCTAGCTTGTAGATAGTACTTTTTCTTTGCACATTGTTTGGAGAAGTTTTTAATTTTGCAATCTCACTTGGGAAAGTGTGCCTTTGAGTAAAAGCTACAAGAGCCTTTTGTGGATAAGCACTGACCACTAGCTTTGAGCTGGGAGGTCACTTTATGATGGTGAGCACGAGTGTAGATATTAGCCTCAAGTTCCTTCCTTTTAGCAGCAAGCATTAACAAGATGTCTCCAAATTTTTGATACCAGGCAACAGTTTTTAAAAACCTAGTCCAGTCTGAGAAATAAGATAGAAGTTGATCAGTAGAATTCTGTTCATGTTGAGTTACAATGTTGCATACGACAGTACAACTCTTGACCTCTGGATCCTTCTGTAAAGGGCCCTTGCTCATACCCTTCCATAGGCCAGCTGTGTTCTGGTTCCCAGAGGAATTCAGGGCCACATATCCACCTTTTACTTTTCAGAAACATTGGTATACTCACCCCCCTGGATGCATCATCTGCCGGATTTCCTGGCTTTCCAAATTCATTGGCTTTCTGATAACGTGGTACACTAAAAGCTGTTTGCTTGGGGAGGTCATGAATCCAACTTAGCCATTGTTTAGCCTGAGAAGAAGGTATAGGCTCGTCCCATCCATACCGTTCTTTACACAGCTGCTGTAACAATTGTTTAACTGGAAGAGTGAGGGGTGCCAAAATGCCAAGAGGATCAAACACAGAACTCACCATAGAAAGAATTCCTTTGCGGGTGTGTGACTTTTCCATGACTGTGAAAAATCTAAAAGTGTCATCTTCAACATTCCATTGAAGTCATAATGCATGTTCAGTAGGCAATTTGTCGTTGTCTAAGTCCAAGGACCTAATGTCTTTCCCTTCTTTGTTTCTCTTCAGTGGAAGACAGGACAGTGCTATTGTTGCTCACCCACTTGGTGAGTTGAAATCCTCCGATGTTGCACAAATCCACCAGATCTGATCTCAATTGCACTGCTTCCTGTACTGTGGGGACGGACACTAGATAATCGTAAACGTAAAAATTATGAATCACTGTATCATGTGGTCTCATGTGACTATTGTCTTCCGCAGTTCTTCGCAAAGCAAAGCTTGCACAGCTGGGAGAAGAGGCAGCACCAAAAAGGTGCACCAGCATGCGATGGTCTTTTGGATTTTGCTCAATGTCCCCTTCAGGCCACCACAAGAAGCGCAGAAAGTTAACATCTGATCTTGGGACCCTTACTTGGTAATACATATATGTTATATCTGCCATCATTGCAATGGGTTCTTGGCAAAATCTAAGCAGGACTCCAAGCAAAGAGTTGGTGAGATCAGGCCCTTGCAAAAGTTTTAGGGACACACCTTGATATGCTGTGCCACAGTCAAACACCACTCTGAGTGTTTTCTTTTTGCGGTGGTAAACTGCATGATGAGGAATATACCAGGTTCTTCCTTCCACTTGATCTGCCTCTTCCTGTGGGACCATCTCAGCATATCCCTTACCTACCATGTCACTGATAAAAGATGTGTACTCATTATGGAAAGACTCATTTCTTTTGAACTTCCTTTTCAGGCTTAGAAGACATTGCATGGCCATATGACGATTGTTGGGCATCGTCACATTATTTTTTCTAAAGGGTTATTTAGGTGTGTAGTGCCCATCCAATAGTGATATTGACTCATTTGCAATTTTCAGAAACCGTTTGTCATCAAATGACATTTCACGTTTTTCTTCCGAGGCCGTTTCATTAAAATCATGATTGTATTGCCTAATCAGCAGTTTTTCCAGAGTTTCTACAGAGATTCTATTTGTGGTAGCAGATTGGCAATCATTGTTTACACTACAATCCTCTCCTTTTAAGGGTCCATTGACTACCCATCCAACTAAAGACTTGACTGCATATGGGCTGTTACCTTGACTATTTATGATTTCCCAGGGTTCTATGATCTTTAAGGCATTGGTTCCTATTAGCAGCCATCAATCTCAGGGATATCAACCTTTTGCAGGTATGGCCATCTAGCAAGATTCTTCCTTGTGGGTATGTTTTCTTTAGTGACTGGCATCTCTTTTTGTGTGAACACATCAGGCAATTGTATGAAATTGTTTTTATCCAAACCAGAAATTTCTAGTCCTGTGATTATATAAGTTGGCATGGACTTCTCATGACTCATTGTCTTCAACTGGATATTGGTTCTTTTACCTTTCATGTTCAGCCGAGACATCAGACGTTCGGTACAAAAGGTAGCGGAGCTTCCAGGGTCAATGAAAGCATAGACTGGTATGATCTTGTCACCTTTAACAGCTTTGACTCTTACTGGCACCACTGAGAGGATGTTATCCTGTGTACCGTCCCCAATATGCCCATATGCCGGCTGCATAACAGTTGAGGAATTCACTGTTCCTACTGTGTCACTTTTCCTTTCTTTTTTTGTCTTTTGTTCTGTTTGCTCAATGTGGAGGGCACTTGGGTGCTGTTTGGAACACAACATACAGGTGAGTCTCTGGCTACAGCATTTGCTAATATGACCTTGATGCAGGCAACCAAAACAGATTCCCCTTCCTTTGAGGAAGTTAATCTTATCCCTGTGTTTCATTTTCTCAAACAACTTGCAGTGCTCCAACATGTGATTACTGCTTCTACACATAGGACATGAGGCTTGTGAGTGGTTACCTTTAGAAGACTGCTGATTGGACTGGGAGGAGGTAGTGGATACACTAGTTGCAAAGGTACTTCCACCAGACTTGGGCTTGTCTTTAGTGAGCAGCTTGCTTTTAGCTCTGCTTACTGGTTTATCCTGAATATCCCCAAATACTGGATCTGAAGCCATCTGTACTTGCTTTTCAACAAATAGCAAAAGATCCTTAAATTGAGGCCTGTTGTTCTGGTTCTTTTGAAATTCCCACATGTATGATCTCTATCTTTCTCTCAGTTTGTAGGGAAGTTTCATGACTAGGATTTTCAAGTTGGATGACAAGTTAATTTCATGTGAGTATTTCATGTCCTGCATTGCATTACAACAACTCCTCAAAAATATTGCAAAGGCTTGTAAAGATTTAGTGTCCTCATCTCCAAAGTGCTTTTGCAGTAACTCTCTTGCAGTTTTATAACCTTTATCTGGAGTCAGGTGAAGACAACTCCTGACCAAATCTCTGGGGAAGCCACAAGTACAGTATATTGATAAAGAAAGTACAACCGATCAGCACCGCTGTCTGTTTTTAGTTTGATGCCATACTCAGAAGCTCTTATAAATGGTCTGTACTTCAGAATATCATCATCAAAGATTGGGATATCTCTCTGAGGGATTCGCCTGGTGATTAGTTTCGGTTTCGCACACGCCCCCGTGCTCAAGTTAGAGATTATTGCAAAAATCTTAAATGTTTTTTAAATAAATGTGTACGTTATGTATTTTGCTCAGTTTTAGTTTTTGATACATGTGAAGTATTATGTACAATACCATGTAATCGAGTAGGTTACGCATAGGTGGGTGCATGGGCTTATACAAACCATCCAGCTTCTGTAATACTCTTGTCTCTCTTCCTATGTATAATGGACACTATTGCTTATAATTCTATCATTATGTAGAATTATATAGGTTATATATTTCATATATCTTCACATATGTAGCACTGTGGTCCTGCAAGGCACAACACTTTCACATAGAGGAATTCAAATAAAACAAATGAAAATCTGAGCATTCTCACATTCTTTCTTTATCCTGCCCCACAGCACTCACATCTTGATGGGGGAAAATTAGCCATGATGGGGGAACATTAGCCATTAGAGGAGTGTCTTTTGTCTCCCCTGGTGTGAATTAAATAAATATTCAGGGTGATTAACACTCCCGTGCATAAAGCAATGTTGTCTGACTTCCAAAATTTAAAACATTATATTGTTGCTTGTGAATGAGCAGTCAGAAAGATTCTCACATCATTTTCTCAAAACGTCCCTTGTCAAAAAATCCTAAAGGATTCCAACAGGAATCCTGTACAGGATTCCAATTAGAATTTCTATCATATTTTGGAACCGTTCCTAAAGGATTCCATTAGGAATTGTCCTATAGGATTGTCCTATAGGATTGTCCTACAGGATATTCATGATATGTTCAAAATCTTCCAACATCGCGGTTTTACCTTTTTTTTGTAAAGGGCGTTTGATTATCTTTGCATGCTCGCTTTGTAAACACTGGGTTGGTACTTCTGCAGTGATGTAGGATTATTTTGAAGTTGGAAGAGAAAATGAGATGGGAGTTTTTCAACATACCCTGCCTTGAACCGGAATACATAGAGTTGATGCAGAGCTAGACAAGATGAGCATTTAAGGATAAAATGTATATAAATTGTACTATTTTTGTTTTGTTTTAGAAAATAACTGATAATTTCACTTCCTTGGCTGGGATCATTTAGAGCTCTTTGAAGCTGCATTTAAACTGCATTTTGGAAGTTCAAACTTTGGGCACCATTGAAGTCCACTATATGGAGAACATTCCTGAAATGTTTTCCTCAAAAAACATAATTTCTTTATTACTAAAGAAAGAAAGACATGAACATCTTTAATGACAAGGGAGTGAGTAAATTATCTGTACATTTTTGTTCTGGAAGTGAACTTCTCCTTTAAGTGTTAAAGACTGGCAAATGACCATGGTATAAGCAGGAAAATCGATGGCTAGCAATGCATTAAGTGACTTTATTGCACTATGCTACACACTGGATGTTTGCTTCACATAGTGCATAAAATTGTTTAATGCACAGCTAGCCTCTATTGTGTCAGAACCATTAAGCAATTGAGGAAAAAAAGTATATTGCTCTAAGAAGTAGATCATTTTCCAACTGCCTGAGTATAATTAGACATGTTTTTTGAATCCTTGATTATCCTAAAATATGACAATCTTGCCAAAAGGTTTTTCTTTAGAAACATTACTTACTGATGATGTCAGACACTTTTTCAGACTCCAATGGAGGCTTCACTGTTCTGTCTTTGAAGGCATTGAAGCATCTTCCCGTGTAGCAGTGTGTTAAAAGTGTGATTCTTTGAAGATGACATCTTGTCATTAAGAGATCTTTTGTGGCCTTTCTGGGGTCTGTCCATTTCATATGGGCATACTGTTCTGCGGTTATTGACGTGTTGGGGCCAATGCTCACCTAAAAATAGTGATTAAACAATGAAACAAAAACAAAGTTATAAAGTGAACTTAGTAACATTTTGTTTTTTCATTTTTAACATATTAGCTTTTTACAAATGGGATCAAAGGTTTGATGTACAGATAAATTAATAAACAAATAATAAATTAAAAATAGTATAAAGCACTTTGACTTTCTGACTTGCCATTATATGCATACTAGGGATGTGACAAGATCTCGTGGCAACGTGACAGAATGTGCAGTGTTTAGAGCTGCACGATTAATCCTAAAAAGATCGTGATCTCTGTTCAAACACCAACGCAATCTTCTTCCTGAATGACGCTGCTCACACTGCACTGACGCTTACAATGTGAAACAGGTGTTAAAGACATTCAAATCCCAATTCATGCTGCTGCTGATTTAGAAACAGCAAGACAAACAGTCTTTCAAACACAATGATCATTATTTCTGTGTTACAGACATTTAAATAACAGAAGTACTAGGATAAAAGTTTATAGTTTGGGTATAAAAACTTCATGTCTATAATAGCAATCAAAAAATTCAAAAAATTACAGTTGCTGTAGCATTTTGTTGTAAAGAAATGGCCAAATAATAGTAATTAAGTGGACATTTGAATTAAATGTTGTTAAGTCGGTATTAAACAAGGATTAGATCGTGCAGTAAAGTGTAAAAACAATTGTCAGGCTGTTGTCACCCTCTGCAGTCCTTTTTTTAATGTACATTAGCTCTATGATACTCTCTCTATGATATGTATTTTAACAGTTTTGTTTAATAATATCATATGATTACTTGCTTTTGATACTTTTTCTGAACTAATTATTATTGCTTCATTGCTACTATATATGTATTTAAGAAATTTTGCTTAAGAAACTATTGCTTGCTTTGGTCTATTTTTATTACTTAAAAAAAAATTATTATAACTGTCTGATTACTCAATTAATCGTCAAAATAATTGACAGATTTCTCAATTACCAAAATAATCGTTAGTGACAGCCCTACAATATAATATAATTTTTGGCCAAATCATGCAGCCCTAGTGAAAAGGCATTTTGAATGTTAACTAAAGATGATACCTTTTTGCAGTTGTCATTACTTGTCTTTTTAACATGAAGAGGCTGTGCAGAAGAACTTGGGGCGTGTACCACTGGGGAAGATTCTGGTGGCAGCAAATCTGAATGTAATGACATGCCCTGTTCCTCCCCGCCAGCAGAGGGAGCCCTTACCAGAACACTGACTGTTTGCTTCCTCTGCTTCCTGTTTCCTGTTTTTGCCATTTCCTGTTTGGCACTATTTAAGCTGAGCACATGCTCAGCTTCATGGCGAAGTATTGCCAGTATTCACTGCATACCGAGCGTTTATTCCTTTTCTGTTTATCCTGTGTATATTTCTGCCTGTTTACCTGATTCACATATTTTTGGATTGCTCTTTTTGGATTGTTTGCCTGGCTTCTGTTCTGCTATTGTGTTTTGACCATTGCCTGCTTCACATTGTTTGTTTGTTTGCTGCCTGCCCTGACCCCTGCCTGTTTTACGTTTTGATTCTTGTTTTGTGTTTTGGATTTATCAATAAACCCGCGTCATGTTCAAGTGTCATGTTGAATCAAGATTTCTCACCCAGTCCCTCTGCTCACTCTCAGCCCCCTATCTGTGCAGTGGCTGAGCTGCAGGGCTGCCAGCTACCATCGGTGTCGTGGATGAAGGATCCCTCGTCCTTGCCCTCGATCTTCGAATCCTGGACTCTGTCGTCGACCATCCCTCGCCTCTGGATTACACTCCTCTGGCTACGCCTTGTCACTCCATCCCACCGGCTCGGTCAGACTCCTCCATCCCTCTAGACTCGCCCCAGTCCTCTGTATTGCCAGTATTCACTGCATACCAAGCGTTTATTCCTTGTCTGTTTATCTTGTGTATGTTTCTGCCTGTTTACCTGATTCACATATTTTTGGATTGCCCTTTTTGGATTGTTTGCCTGGCTTCTGTTCTGCTATTGTGTTTTGACCATTGCCTGCTTCACGTTGTTTGTTTGTTTGCTGCCTGGCCTGACCCCTGCCTGTTTTACATTTTGATTCTTGTTTTGTGTTTTGGATTTATCAATAAACCCGCGTTTGGATTCTACAAACACGCTCAAGTGCTGCCTCACTTTCACTGAAGTGGGTCCAGGGGGAGTTGGCAGTGATGTTTGGCCTGGTGCAGTCATTAATGGAGTGCATCCTAGAACAAAATAACTTTTTATAGAATTTGATACAATCATTTAGCCAAATTAAAAGCTTTACACAGGTTACCTTTTTTAAGTGTTAATTTTTCCACAAGAACTTTCTTGATTTCTCTCAATTCTACCAGGATTTGCTCATTAAATTCACCGTCATTCCTTGTCGATGTTATGGTTTCCATGACTGATTCCTAGAATGGTAACACAGTTGTAAGCACAGTTTGTATGTAGTTATTAAAGCGGTAGTTCACCCAAAAATGAAAACTTGCTGAAAATGGACTCACCCTCAAGCCATCCAAGACATAGATGAGTTTTTCTTTATCTGAACAGATTTGGAGAAATTTAACATTACATCACTTGCTCACTTATGGGCCCTCTACAGTGAATCGTTTTTGTTCACAATGAGAGTGTAAACAGCTTATAAAAACATCCAGTAATTCACAAGTAATCCACACTATTCTGGTCAATTAATTAAAAGTTTTGTCAAGTGAAAAACTGTGTATTTGTAAGAAACAAAGCTATTATTAGGTATTTTAACTTTACAATGTTAGTTCTGTCCAAAATAATTCATAATAACAAATCCTCCAGTGAAAAAGTCCACCCCCTGTTGTCCTCTGACTAAATCCACCAACATATTTATTTAGAATGGTTTTAGACTGTTTTGGCATGAAAACAGATGCCAAATCAGTTCATTATTCTCCTGATTCAGACAAGTTGACATCTTAACTGGAGAAAGCAACATTTTGGATAGAGGACTTGTATTTTAGCCATAGCAATGGTTTGATATTAAAAATACCTTCATGATGGATTTTTTTTGCTACAAACACAGTTTTTCACTTCACATAACATCCACTGTATTGACACAGATTACGCATGCGCATCGCAGAGACGAGACAAGAAGAGCATTTGAGGTTAAGAAGTATATAAATTGTCAATTTGTTTAGAAAATAACAGATTGTTTCTCTAGACCCTTCTTCCTCAGCTGGGATCAGTTAGAGCCCTTTGAAGCTGCATTTAAACTGCATTTTGGATGTTTAAACTTGGGGGAACCATAGAAGTCCATTATATGCAGAAAAATCCTGAAATGTTTTCCTCAAAAAAAAAAAAAAATTCTTTACAACTGACATGAAAGTCATGAACATCTTGGATGAAAAGGGGGTGAGTACATATTCCGTAAATTTTTGTTCTGAAAGTGAACTAATTCTTTAATCACATTGTTAAAAACAAGTGAACTATTTTGAATTTTGTGTAAACAATAAGATCTATGTTTAGTTGTGTTTAACTTTTGCCGCTTATGTTTAGCATTTTGCAACACAGTGCATGAGATGTGCAAATAGAGTCTAACACTGTGTCCTAACTACACGCGACTCAACAAGATTCCAGCAACAACCAGACGCGGCGCGACGTGACAGATATCACAGTCATTCAGAACTGCAGAAGTGCACTACACTCCTAATGAAATTGACAAATTTATAGTCTAATTCATAAATATTAAACCTTTTTAACATTATTAAAACTACACACTGCATGACTGATACCACCTTTGTTATGGAATATGCTTGTTGGTTCGCAGTTTTAACGTACATGTTTGCATTAATGTACAGTTTTTTCAAGATCTGAGGTAAGCTATCTGTTGTTGCTTTCAGTTAGGCTATAAATGTCAAGTAGTATGATATACAAACTCTCATTAGACATGTTTAACATTCAGTAAAGCACATAATAAGCACCTGAGATTATCACTGTCATAGTTTGTATGTTGTTCCAGCCGCAACGCGGCTAGTTAGGACAAAAACTCATCGATTAACATCGAAATGATACCTTTTATCACTTGTCGCGGTGTCGCATTACGTGTAGTTAGGACATGGTGTGACTGCCTGGACTTGATTTATTCAACAAATTGATTTAGGCTAGTGAAAATTTTGTTCAGAGAATGGGGCTCAGTGTTTTAGCAAAAAACTGCAAAATTAATAACTTTCATGATCCTTGCTTTTATGTAATACTAAACAATTAATTTAAGCAAAAATATCTTTTACTCTCATGTCATTTTAAACAAAAAACACAAAAGAAGAAATTAGAAAATCGCAAAAAGAGATGAATGACTTTACAACATCACATATGTCACTTTGTAGAAATAATCTTACTTGTTCTTGATTATACTGCTGTAAAACAGATCTGGCTCTTATCCTGTTGTTCTTTGCAGCGACTTGTTTATTCACTGGCTGTAGATAAAAAGAGAATTATATAATTACAAATATAATCTTCAAATTAGCTGCAAGTGGCAATTATCGGGGTACAAGCACCCATAGCTTATGTAGACAATGAGCTATTCATAATGTAGTTGATACTTGAACATGTATATGCTTATGAACAGATATACATAACTATATGTATATTTAATAATAAAACCAACACATCATCTTTTTTTCTAAACTAAATAAGCTTACACTGCAATTTCCTGATGAACAAGATGCAGGGCATCTGACTGTGTTAAAATGCTGATAAAATAACAATAAAAAAAAAAGGAATGAGTGCAAAAAAAATGCCTGTATGGGTTTTTTGTCTTATATTTATATAGGAGCAAATATAAGGCATATATTATACATGAGCAAGAGTCCTGTTTTCTCAAGAATATCTGCCCGATTGCAAATGTGATATTGATTTTATACAACAGTTTAATAAACAATACTCTGTTAGATTTTAGACACAATCTTGTTCTAAATTAACCACAAACAGCAATATTCTAACTTACTTCATATTCTTTACTGCTCCCCGAATCAGATAGTATTTTGCTGTACTTCTTGCGCTGCCCTCTGCCTAATTCTGCATTCTCTTCAGGTCCAGTTCTGTTAACAAACTGATTTTGTTCTAGAGAGTAAAGCTGCTTCAGCATAGCAGATCTAGTTCCTGAAAAGATAAATAATAATAATCACAACATGCATCAGTTTTATCACAAACATATTACAAAAACATACTTACCAATGTTTAAAATCTTTGCTGGGCTGGTTTCTTGTTTGTATGACGCATCACATAGACACATAATTTTGTTCATCGGAAGCACATCCCATGTTGGGGGATCTTCTATCCATTGGATTAACATGAACCTCATTTTCTAAATAGGATTTAAAAAAAAACGTATATTTTTTGTATTAATATACTGTCAGTCAGACCCTTACGAAAATTAACCATGGTTTTATTATAGCAAATACAATTTTTGTTATAACCACACATAGTTAAACTATGGATCTCGCCCTGCTTGTGCGTGCCTGTATTTGATATCTTTCAAATATCTATGCATGTTTCTATGCGTTTCTCTCAGAAGTTTCTCTCTGCTCAAGGGCAAAACAAACGTTTTTTTTGTTTACATAAAAACGTGAAGCCAGGGTTTACGGTGGATGTAGAACAGCTAATGGGCTTTTCCCTCCAAAATGATGTTCAAAACTGTTACTAAGCAACCAGCAGCAATAAGAACTAAGGACCGAGGCCTGACTAGAGCCGTCAACGGCCTGACGATAAAGTCAATTGCGATGTAAACTTCAAAAATAACGTTTAAGAAATGACTATAATATTTCTACGTATGGTGTAAGCAGCTGATAAAGGTAAAATGTTAAACACTATTATGAAATTAATGTAAGTCTTTCTACAACGAAATGCGGCGACGACTAAAAATACAAAAGTAACAGTTAAATTAAACCATTTAACGACAAAAACATTTATGCTGGTTTACACATAAATATTTCTATATTGTGTCAAACATTGAAATAATAAAACTTGTAAATATGGTACTTACAACGGTTTGTCACTCCTCTTCCAGAACGTCTTATCCTCTCATCCGACCGTTGCAGCGCAATTGAACGTTCACGCCTACCAAATGAGTTGTAGGCGGCGTTTTTAGTATGATTATTATATACAAATAATCTTGTCCTGCTTTTATTTTGACTTGAGAAAACCAAGATTATGAATTATTGTTGTTGTTGTTATTATTATTACTGTTTACAGTGTAGTGATTTTATGCAGCAAGTTAAATACATATTTGATCTTTGCAGTGACCACACACTGTAAACAAGATATCCCTCCAGTGAAATGAACGCACGACAACGAGGCCCTTCAAAAGGTAGTCCATATTTACAGCTTGGAGCTGAGTAAAAGCAATCAATACATTAATACATTTAAAATAATAATTAGTAAATGTAATACATTTAAAATGCAATCTATTTTTCATATTTATAAATATAAGCAT
>JAZGTK010014087.1:0-13944 GCA_036877625.1 Ambastaia sidthimunki
AAAGTTCTTGAAGTAACATAAGTATATAAATCGTACATCTAAAACGTTATTCTTAAGTAGTTAGTGGAATGTTTTGAAAACATTATAGAATTAAGAAAAATGTTTGAATAACATTTAATGTTCATTTCTGATATTTATTGAAACAATCTTAAACAGTAAAATTGTTAGCTAGGTTCATACATTTCAGACTTTTTACTGTGAAGACAAGTTTATTAAGATGATGTAGGACCAACAGTCACTCTTATGTTGCAAAACATTCAATGTTTCTTTTTTGTGGACACTAAGAAATTCTGAACTAAGCCGATCAAAGCAGTACAAAGAATTGAATATTATCTTTTATCTTTTGATTTAAAACCTAATCTAGTTCAAACACAATTTTAACACACAATTTTCATTGAATCCTTTTGTAATTTATTTTGGGTTTTCTTTCTGTGTCCCCATACAAGAATTACACACAGTCCAAACTTGTCACATTGGATGTTTTCCAGATATTGGCTTGTGCTTCTGAGCTTCAGTCTTCAGCCAAGTGGGAAGAAATTACCCAAAAATAACTGATCAGAAGCTGACACTCCATAAACTGTAAGTGCAAAAGTGTTTTATGTAAGTGCCGCATGACCCACCACAGTCATCACCACAAGTTTGACAATATTTGGACAGTGTACGTCTTCAGTTTTTCATCATCAGTCAGGTACCAGATGTGATTTCAGATGGATTTTAACATCCATAGAACCTTTCTGTTTCACCAAAGGTTCCTTGTAGTGGATAAATGTTCTTTAGACTATGAAAAGATAAGAAAGAAATGGTTCTTTTTTTTGGATGGTTCTTTGGGGAACTAGAAATGGTTCTTCTGTGGCATCACTGTTAAAAACGAAGGTTCTTCACAATGTAACTGTTTGAAATATGGGCGGTTACAAATGTTTTCTATTGTACTCAGTCTTACAAAGTCTTAAAAAGTGATTAGAATTAAGGATAATTTAAAAGTATAAATAAATTTAATTACATAATCATTATATAATGTAAACACCCATAAACACCTTAAACAGAACTTAGGCATCCTTTTAAAATTGATGCATGTTTAATATATTGAAAATATGTATTCATTTATTTTGTTTTGTGTGACAGTCATAAAATTGCTCACAAATATTATTATTTATTAAGCCCTACTGAGATACTGAAAGCTCTATAAACTCCACGCATACTTATCAGTCAGTAAACATTAATTTACCACAGTTGTGTCTACCAAATATTGTCTAAATACAAGTGACCCGAGAAACTATTGCCTCATTGTAAACAGTCCCTCTCTCTCTGTTTATGCTATTTTCAGAAGTTCAGTGTAAATTTTAGCAAAGGATGCTGGCAAACAACATGCTGGCTGAACTCAGACCAAAAGAATTAAAAAGATATTGTGAGGAGTTGGCGGGCACTTTTTGTTGTAGCACTTGTGTTTTATATTTGCTGATTTGCTCACATTCCTCTGTGTTACAAGAGGAGGAGAAACATGGATGAGGACAGACTGTCTAAAAAAAGACCTCCTATTGGCACATCCACCATTCCAAACACAAGTCCACTCCGCTCCACTCACGCCAGGCTCCCACAGGACTGAAGAGAGAGAGGAATGAATCAGAGCTGTGGTGTAGACTCCCGGTCTGTCATTATGAAACATGTTTCTCTGTTGTTTGACTCTGCTTGCTATACAAACTGCTTTACAAAGGTCGAGGTGGCCACAAAGTGTATTTATAACCAAAGAGAACATTAAACAGGGGAGGGGTTAATATCCCACAGGTTTCCTGTGAAAATGATTCAGGCTGGTATTAAAATAATTTGGAATTTTTTTTACAATTCCAAGTTCCTCAGGATGAGGTCAAGAAAAGAAGTAAAAAATAAGGAAATGACTAAGTGGATTTTATTACTGTATATACTCATTGCTCAGCACTTTTTTTGTTGCACAAAGCAAAATGTAAGTTAGTGTTTTTAAATATTTACTTCACCCAAAAATATTTTTTTCATCATTTACTCGCCATCATGTCGTTCCAAACCTGTGTGATTATTTCTTCTGTGGAACACAAAAGAAGATATTTTGAGAAATGTCCGAGTAGTTTTGTGTCAATAATTGCCACTGTAGTTTGATTACCAGCAAACTTAAAGGTTCTTTTGTGTCCCCAGAAGAAAAATAGTCACAGGAGTGGAATGACATGAGTGTGAGTGAATGACAGACAAGGTTCCATTTTTGGGTGAACTATCCCTTTAAATGTTAGTCATTTTAAAATTGTATTACTACAAAATTAAAAGCTGTATTTATAATAGAAAAATATTCATATAAAAGAAACATATTTATTCCAAACATCATTCATGCAGGGTGGCACATACCATACACCTCTTATTAACATCAAACCAAAATTAGGTTGGCCTAAGTTTAATATTATTGGAACTTTATAATTTATTTATTTGAACTTGGAACATTTTTATGGATTTTATAAATTACATAAACACCTCAAGGCTATCAGTGGTGAACAAATAACTAATTTTTCATAGACAGCTGAGTTTTACAGCACTAACACAAAGACTCACAAAGTGCAGATGTGAAACGGGACACCCAAAGCCCCCTTTACAGTATCTGCGGAGGGGCCACGGACAGGCATAACCCGCCAATGTGCTCCAGATCAGGAATTCAATGCATTTCTGTTTCACATCATTTCTCTGGAATGCTGCGCTTGTGCAAAAGGCCGCAGACCGGAGCTGAAAGAGTGAATGACGGGACGCGGGCGCTGCTGGGGAGCGGGGCGCATCCGCACCCGTTAACGAGCCTCTATCTCTCCGCGTAAAGACGCGCATCTGGACTGCACATTTTCCCCGACCTGTTTCTGACTCTCCATCACTCACGTAACAGATATTCACAGAATTTTAATGCGAAATTGTTTTTGAAGGTCATTGAAAAGACATTTCACGTGTTTTCCAAGTGTGGGGCGGTGAGACGTGAAGAAACAGCGATTGGTGATGGATGCATGAAAATGCGCTGTGTATTGCACATTGTTTTTATGTTTCTCGTTTTTTAATAAGTGCAGCACATTTGTCTGGACGCACATCTGATAGATTTGCAGGAATGCGGAGAATCGCTCGTTTGCATCTCTTATGACGTCTTTTGCGCAGTCTTGCAATCAGCCAGAATGGACGAGGCTGTAATAACTCTTGCTTGAAATAACTATTGCAAGTATGCGATTGCACGCAAGGAACAGGTTAAAATAATGAGCTTAAATCTCTCAGCATAAATTGACTTCATTTGTTTTACTGTGTCAAACTTCAGTACACACACAGACCTCACGGAGACGATAAATCCGGTCCAATTGACCATTTAAATCCGAACATGGAAGCTGCAGTTCGGCCGCAACTCAGTCATCTTTCCATCTAAACCACAAACAAGCACAATGCGGACTGGGTGGCTGACATTTATTAAATTTTAGTAAAAAAAAGTCCATATTTTTATTGCAGATATTTAAAAGAAAGGTGAATATTAGCCACAATAAAATTTATCCGACTGACATATGAGTGAATTTGCCTTTAAATTTGACAGGCACCTGTAATTTTGGTTATACTGCAAATAAATAAGATTTACAGATAATATTTCTGTTACTCACGCTGTCCTGTTCAATGCAAATGACTATCAGGACGAGACATGATCAATCCTTTATCTGGTGTTTTAGAGACCCCTAGTGACCAGTTACTAATAACACAAGCGCCCTCTTTGCTCTGAATACAATAACTCGGGAACAAATATAACAATGACAATAATAACAAAAATGAATTATTGCCACTTTATTGACTCATAAACAATACAGTCCCAGATCATAAATCTGAGCATTAGTTTGAAGCAAAGAGATCAATTTGGTACAATGTTGTTCGTGACTTAATCCCGGGAACATACAGACAGACACACTGTTTTGTTATAACACAGTCGTGTTAATGACTTCATTTACATGAGTTAATACTGCAGCTGTATCTCCTGGAATGAGAAACTTGCTTTTACTAACAACTGATGAAACAATTACTACAAATAAAATCAATTATAACGTTCTAAAGTAAAAAATCATATGCATAAATTATGTATCAAAATGTGTTTCATTAGTCCATTTTGCACACAGTGTATTACACTTAAAAAACAACTTTAAAAAATTAATGTTTTGAGCAGTTAAAAATGTTACATTAAATTAGATTTGACAATGCCTGATTGAAGATTTAAAACTTAAAAATCAATTCAATGATCTCACTTTGTGATATAACTATAATAAAAATTATTTGCCTTTCATTTTGATATTAGTGAAGTTTAAAACTCATGAACTATGGGTGCAAAATACACCCGCCATTACTATTAATAAACATGTTCACAATGTAGAACATCATGCAAAAAAAGTCACTTCAGTTCAGTGGCAAACTCACACTGGAATGTGACAGATTGTAATGACAGGAGACACTATATCTTTAGATTAGACCAGACTAAACGTTACCCTGTGTAAAGTCAGGCAGGCGTAACTGCAGTTTTGTTTTAGTGTGTTTAAAGACTAACCTTGCAGAGGCAGTGAACACATTTCTCTAGCGTTTTTTCTGCTGTATCTGTATGAAAAGGACTTTTGAGGGGCATTACTGGGTGGGTGTAGACCTGTTTTTCTTTTCCTGCCAGTCTTTCTCTCTCAGACTCAGTTCTGTCTCTGTAAACGACGCAGGTCCCCAGTTTGTGATTTTCTGAGGGACTTTAGGGCCTGAAGACACAAAACATACAATAAGAGATTAATTCCCTACACAAGTTACCATATTTACTGAATGCTAGTGTTACAACACAGTTTTTAAAGCCAAGAAAGTTACAGACTGCAGCTTTAATAACTGACAGGAAGTATCACCTGGCTGAATCAGCCGTATGAGCCCCTCATGGTGGGCCACCCTGTCCTTCCAGCTCTTTGTGTTATTGGCAGCATCTGCAAGTTTTTTCATCACCTCCTGTGCGGGCAAACACACAACAGAAGTTTAGCACCAGCAGCACTGCAGTGCGGCGTTCAGCCACTGGAGGGCAGCCCACACAACATCATTTCTGTCACAGCAGAAGTGTACCGCCTGCAGCTGTTATTCAGTCTCACCTCGTACTGCTCCAGTGCACCCTGTCTGTCAGCCTCCAGCTGCTGCAGCTGCTGCATGGCGGCCTCCAGCGCGCTCTCTTTGGCCAGCCGTTCTCGCTCCAGCTCCTGCTTCTCGGCCTGCGTCTGAGAAATGGTCTGTTGCTGATACAGGTGTATTTGCTCCAGTTCTGAGCGCTTGGACACCTCCTCCTCCAACAGCCTGCAGCAGACAAAAATGCACGTCTAAAAATTGACCATTTTCTTTCTTTAATGTTATTTATTTTATATACGGCCACTGTATTAAAGAGAAAGGGTTAAGCTTTTAGGAAATTGATGTGAGAAAGCAGGAATTTATTTTGGCCGGCTCGATCCTGCTTCCTCACAAAAGCACCTGACTCTCATATGTTGTGCTACCAATGCACCGTGACCCCAACTATTGGAGGGGAGGGCTGACGTCATGTACAGATAAATCATGTATAATAAACACTGTAATATTCCATAAAAAAATAAAAATAGAATATTTTGATTCATAGTGACTTTAAGATTTATAGTTAGAAATAAAACAAGGAATGTAAAGTAAGTATTTTAAGGTATATAAACTGACTAAAATAGATGTTATAGACACACATAAAATTATTATTTTAATAAGCTGCTAAATGGCTTTTGCAAGCCAAGTACTTGACTCACTGGTTCTGACTGTGAGTGTTTGTGGTTCTGCCTGGAGCTGGTGATGGCTCAGCACAAACACAGGAAGAGAACTGAGTTTATGTGAGGTGAGACAGGGAACAGGAACTTCAACTAAATGTCAGACATGCTCATGTGTTTGTGATGTTACTCTGACTTTCCACACAAAAACCCAGACAGCCTCCCAGGTAACAGAACGTTCTCTGAATGTTGCTAACATTCTCTAAAAGTTCAACTCAAAAAATTTCTTGCGGTAGGTAATGTTAGAACATTTTTAACATTCAAAAACTTAATAAAAACATTACAATAAAGTTATTTAGTTGTTAGTAGAACGTTTTAAGAAAGTTACAGAATAAAAAAAGTTTGAATACTGTTCTTACAACCAAGCTTATAATGTTACTGTAACTGTGAGTTCTGTACATTTCTAGAACGTTCAAAATAAAAATTTTTAAGGTTTTTTACCTAATACACACATGGGAAATGTTCTCACAACCTAAAGTTGTTAGCTGGGCTTATGTGGAAACTGACCAGGTGTAACATAATCCTCCTCTATTCTAAAAGTTTCATCATGCGTCAACTGTCTATTGTTTAAAAAGCATAACAAAATGTTGCTGTGCAACTCCTCAAACATCAGACCACAGACTGGTTCACATCCATTCATAGATGCCACTCAACCAGCATCTACCAGCATTGACCAGCACTGAGGAACTAAACTAATGAGGAAGATATGAAAAATGTGTTAGTCCACCTGGCCTGAAGTTTCCTGACAGTTTCCTCGTCCTGTCTGGCTTGTCGTTCCTCCTCCAGAGCTTCTTCTAAGCTGTGGTACATGTTCTCCAGCTCACGCACCCGCTGGAGATATTGCTCCAACTCACTGGACTTCTGAGCCACCTGTTCCTCCATTTGCTGGCGTACCTGTAACACACCAATGGCAACATTTTTAAATCCAGTGTTATGTAAAGAGAGTTGGTGGTAGGTCAACTGTATTCAAAACAAACCACTGAAAAGTGCGGCATGCTTACACACTCAAAATAAAACTGTCTCTGGGTTTCCAGGCTAAATATTCTCTTTAATAAGCCATAAATTATATTACTTTGATTACTGATGTTAATCTATTAACATGGGCACCAAACCACCCACATGAACCTCATGCTGTGCTCATGGATATTGTAGTGGCACCATAAACTACAACTCTGACTCTACACATTCCCCAGTTGGCCTTGTTTGGCCCCAAAGATTAATTATTATTAATATTATTGTTGTTGTTATTATTATTATTAATTTAAAGCCCTGATGAATCCCTGAAAATAACAGTGGGATAATATCTGGCCCTGACATGCATTTAGGTCACCTTGACTCAATTGTAGAAATGTACTTTAGTTCCTAGTAGAACCTGGTAGAAAATTTGCAGGAGAACTATTTTCTGCAATTATTAGTGATGAATGTAGTACAGTGGAAAGCAGAACTTTGATCGCTAAAACTACTTCCTGTAATATTACCAATACGCAGATTTAGAGGCAGTGTAAACAGTCAAAAATAGTTTAACACAGTCTGTTCTACAGTTCTGTAACTGTGGGTTACAGAGCAAACATCTACCATTTTCTCCTTCTCCATTTCTGCCCTGTAAAGACTCTGCAGCTCGTTCTGCGTCTGCAGGCGTCTGCGCTCCTCATCAGCTGCGTTGGCTGCAGCCTCCTCCAGTTTCTGTCCAACACAAAGACAAAAATAACAAAATACAGCTGAAACATCACATTAAACCAGATCTTAAGAGTTGTATAAAACAAGGTAGCACTTCTGTTTATCATAACATCCCATAATAACAGAACTCAAGCAGTGACGATCAGTACCATCTGGGTCAGTAAAACTGTCAAACCCACATGCATAAGAGGCATCCAGCCAGTCAACAAACTTTAACACAGCAGGCCTTCTCACCAAACTCAATGCAATAAAACAGACTCATCCACACAGCTGAAGAAAAATGTCACACCTTGTGTTTACACAGATTCTGCAAATTAAAACAGCCCGGGTGTAAAAAGCCAGGACACAAATGTAATTTCACGACGTGTTAACTATAAATGAAGCATATTTTGTTATTAGAGCTGATCACATTCTCATCTTTCAGTTAAGGCTGTACGATGTTGAAGAATAATGTGACAACTTGCCCAAAATGCAATATGCAGTATTTAATGCAATGCTTTCCAGTTGTAAAATCAGTTTCAATTATATTAAAACGTATTAAAAGCCGCAATGTGTAAATTTTGCATCTCTCCCGCCACGTGCGTATTGCAATATCGAAATAATGAAGTGTCAATAATTTGTGACTGCCTGTGACACTGATTTACAGTTTTTGAACATAAAATCGTTCTACACCATGCAAAGAACTTTCTTTAAAAATATAACCTTAATACAGACGAGTAAGTCCGTGTCAAATGAATTATTGATTTCAGAATCATCAGATTATGAGACTTCAGTCTGGATTTCAAGTAAAGGGTCACGTTTCAAAACATCTGCTTCATGTCACTTCTGTTTGGCCATCACTGTAAGTCAGTGTGATCTCAGGTGGCTGAGCTGAGTGACAGGCAGGTTTTGTTTCAGCGTGAACTCATTTGGGTTTGGAACGACCCTCACAGCTCCCTCTCCAGGCACACATTGTCCCGCTCTGTATGAGAGGACGGGGGGAGAGGCACTGGAACATCAACAGAGAACTGTTCTCCATTCAGACACAATTGGATCAGAACTTGTGAACGCAGAACAATGAGAACTTGTGAACACTATAACTCAGATGATTATTCTGAGTTAACACTGTCTGTCCTGTATCAGACTGCCATTCTGTTGTTTAATGGAATGGAATTCTGTTGTTTAGTCTTTGCCAAATACATAAAATGATTGTAATAAATGTAAATGTTTTTGTAGTTATTGTTTTCCCTTTAAACAGCTAGTTAGATGAAGGATCAAGTTGTTTAATGATTGTTTTATTTGTGCAACTTGTGCTCACAAAAGTGTATTTTTCTCCATCAGATCAGTATTTAAAAAAGAATTCCATATTTTTAAATGTAGCAAATGTAGCTTAAGATTTAATAAAAACTATAATTATAAAAAGCATTAATGACATGTCCCCACACGACACACAACACAACATCTGACTGCATCTGCTCATCATTAAAAGTGTTGCCATAGTGCTAAATCTGCAACATTGCTCATTCTTATCTTGTTGATTTAAACCCACTTGCTGATCACTGTTCTCACTGGGGATAAGTCCGGCTAAACCCCGAGTTAACAATATTAAACTAGTCAACTGGAAAAGATAATCAGGATAACGAGAAATGTGAGGAAAGAAGGTTAAGTGGGGCTAAACAAGAAACCAGCCGTTCACCCAACCCCCAACTCTTCACACACAATTCACATTTACCTAATTCACATCTCTTTACAGGGTGTGAACAAACACACTCCACCTAATCTGATTTCAGCTCTCAGTTCTAGCCATCAGGATGAAGCAACTGACTGGTTTCTACTGAGGTCATTGTACTTGAAAGCAAGACTGAGGGTTTCAGCGAAACCCAGATTCATGAACCGTAGAGTGAGAACACAAAGAACCATCATGGGTCCTGTGGCAACACTTTGTTATGAATGGTCAGTGTGGAAACAAGAACAGTTCCCTTTTCACTGATTGTAAATGCAGGTTGTTTGTAGTTTTTAAAGTTTGTACTTTGATGTTTGATTATTTTGTAATGTTTCACTTTAAACACAAACTGTTGGCCTGTCTTTCTGTATGTATAACAAAACACTGTTTCCACAAGTTCAATAACTCAGCTTTGCTTAACCTAAAGGAGGAATTAACTGTCTTCTCTTAGATTGTTGAGTAACATTATTTACACAAACTGTCTTGTAATGTTTACGAAATACAACCAATCCTGTGACACACGAGTGCGAGAGTTTATGATGTCATAAAAGAACTTATATGAGTCAATATTAAAACGTGTGATCAAACTTTCGAAGACATAAAAGGCAGATACGCAACATCACGGACCTTCCTCAAGGCCTCCAGCTCTCTCTGCTTGTTCTCATTGGCTGTCTGCAGGTCCCTCATCCTCAGCTCAAGCTCCTCCTGTTCGGCCTGTTGTTTCTGACGCATGTCTCGTCGTTTTTGACGTGCCTCGTGATGCGGAGCTGGACGGCCGACCTTCAGCAGCATGATAGACGTCTGAACGGCTGATGGATGAAGAGGACGAGAATGACAGACTTCTGTATGAACACGGGTTACTATTCAACCAAATCCAATGACATACAACATAATAATCACCTGTCAGCTTTTGCAGACACCTACTTTGTTTCTTCTTACAATGTTTCATTATATCTATTATTATATTCATGCATAAACATTTAGGTCGAAACCTTTTTAAGGTCACGAGAAGCGTGTGTGTTCCTGTCACATCATAATGAGTCATCCGAGTCACATCCCACCTTGAATCCACTCCTGTTTTTTCTTCTTATCCGAGGCGCTGATCTCAAAACTTTTGTCTGAGCATTTGACATAGAAAAGGCACTTTTTACCCTCTTTATCTGGTAAAGACTGCGGAGGAATGTGCGAGGTCATCACCACGGGAGGAAAAGGAAACACGACAGTAAGAATAAGGTTGTGAATTACGGACACATTTTAAGAATGATCAAAAATAACTTTTGAGTTCTTGCCTCGACACAACAGTTTCCGTCCAGCTGGATGTCTCCCTTCTTCTCCGTGAGATCTTCACTAACATAGTATGAAATTAGGGTGGGCTTCAGTACGAACCACCTTTCCGTCCAGTTCTTCCTCCTGTGACCCTTCTTCATCATGTAGCCCTGTAACAGGTGAAAGGTCACAGGTCACAGGTCACATGTTAACAGATACGCCGCAGACAGCATGTCTGATGGACACAGTAAACGGAAACGACTGGGAATTTATTTTCCTCACATGATTCATTCTGTATCACAACATAAGCCAAAAATGTTTGGATCCTCCTTTCTGACTCACAAACTTTAAACTGGATTTAGAATAATTATCCTGGCTTGAGTGTTTGACACTAAGTTTTACACACGTAAGCTTTACATCCTGTGC
The DNA here is from genome assembly GCA_036877625.1 of Ambastaia sidthimunki. Classification (NCBI taxonomy): domain Eukaryota; kingdom Metazoa; phylum Chordata; class Actinopteri; order Cypriniformes; family Botiidae; genus Ambastaia; species Ambastaia sidthimunki. The sequence continues at coordinate 10,879 of JAZGTK010014087.1, forward strand.
GAGAGTTGGTTTCCTCTGACTTAGTTAATCTGTAGCTGTTTCTGTGTCCACACAGCTGGCCTTGGCACCAATCTCTCTCTCTCATTCAGTCAAAGCAAAAAACAACAATGATGCCCTTGTGTTTTATTCCAGCTGCCCTCAGATCTCAAACCCTCAGAGACATCAAAACAAACCTGCTGATATTGTTACTGACACAACTAAATATTATTACGTTTCAAGGTAATCAGAAACTGTCTATGAAGGCACTGGCAACATTCCTGGTTTGACCTACTTTGGATGAGTATGAGGAAATTGAATATTAATCATAACAGGTTCGGCAAGAATTGGCACAGCAAGGCACAAATGATAACAAACTGGAGAATTCCCTTCATTCAGGAAGGACAGTGCTGCCATATGTATCGTTTAATATAATTTAGAATGTATTTATTAAGGACCCAAAATTAACACTTGCACTTTAACACTAAATAAGAGAAAATTCATTTTAGCGAAAAAATTGGTGCTTTATTTAAATTGGTAATGAATTACCTCATTTCTTGGATACACACATGTATATAGATATATAGATATACATAGATATATAGATATATTACATACACACACACACACACACACACATGTATATGTGAATATATATGTACTGAGATATACAGAAAAGTGGCCTGTAGATTTTCTCTTTACCTCATTTACATTCACAGTAGATTATCAGTCTGTGTCTCTAGCCAATCAGATCCATGAATGTATGTTTTCTGCTCCCAGTATGTGTTATTCTGGATCTTACCTGTTTCAGCACATCCAGAATAAGTTCCTGGAACACTTCATTGATGCCCATGGAGAGGGTCTGGCGGTCCATGCCTTTGCTGAAGTGACCCAATCCCACCAGATCAATCAGCTCCCACACGTTTAAACACTGCTGACCGCTGCTCAGCTGTGTCCGGTATTCCTCAAACTTTTCCTCGATCCAGCTGCCGCCCATGGCCTCTGTGAGCTTACGGAGAAAGTACTCAATCTAAAAATAAACAAAATAAAATATTAGCTGGACATTTGCATGAGTTTGGATTTTATGATTTAAGTTGCCAATGATATTACATGTATTAAGAAAATATTGACTGACTTCTGTATATTTCTATATAAGACAAAATTAGTTCTATTTTTGGTGATTTGTATTGCATATTCATTTTGCAGATGTAAGACGATGATATTTTATTCCACATTATTAACAAGTTTCATTTGATACATTTAGTACATTTACAATTTATGAAGTCACTAAAAAACGATGCTGAACACAAACAAAATGCTGAACATGTTTATTACTCATGTAGTTCTTTCTCTACAAAAGAATTTCACAATTCAGAACTGAATACTATGATATCATCACCAATCGGTCTGAGAACTTCCTGTTTAAGATACTGATAACAAACAAAACCAGCATGTGAGAACTTCGGGTGTAAAACAGAAGTACCAAAAACAGCAAATATTCATTTCAGATAAACGTTTCTTAGGAAATTAAAAATAGGAACTACAAAATTATTAATCCAAAAAATGTTAATGCGTGGAACTTCCTCTCACCTCTTCTGTGACCAAGACCAAAGGATATTTGTCCTCGGTCAGGAAGTTAAAAATGCACCAGATCTTAAAGGCATCATCGTTTGAGATGAGCAGATGGTTTTTGTTGAGGTTTTTTCTGGCACAGAGAGTCCAGCACATTTTATTAAAGTCCATTCGGTCAAAGTTGTCCTGGACCTGCAGGACAAATGAATAAAGTTAGAAGATACCAAACAACAATTGAATCAAATACACAGAGAATTACAAATCAAAATTAACGTTTTAAATGTTGCTTACAAGATCAGAAAAGGCCGAAATCTATTCAAGGCACACACAACTCTACAAATAAGACGTTTTTTCCCCACGACTTAACTAGAGTTTCCATGGATACCTTTAGAAACATTCTGGGCACAGTTTAGCATCCAGTGCTCATCTGACTAGTGTTGAACATTTTCTGAGAAACAGCAAAGCTGAAAAGCAAACTTACTGTCAAACTTCATCAATCAAACCTGATTTTAAAATCTGAATTATGAAGTTATGAACATTTAATGGACAGTCAGTCTGCTGTAAACACAAACAGCTGGTATAAAAACCTTTGAGTTTGCAGGAAAACATTTCAGATAACAGCAAATCGATCCTATTTTAACCACTGCTATCTGACCTCAGAAATGTAATACAGTAATCACTTTACTTGAACTCAAAAGACATTTTAGGTGTTACTAACATTAACTCTGCAAAAAGATTAGCATAATTTGAACTGCGGTTGTTTGCACGCTACTAAACATTATTATAAAGTGTTACTTTTTCAGCATTTTTAAACAGAGAACTGGTGAACAAACTTGTTACAAACTCATCAAAAGCAAACCACAAGAAACTGGGCTGACCCATCACAGCCCAGCAGTATTTATAGCCCTCTCACTGGTGGAGCAATGTTTCAGACAAAACAACCAGACAACTCCCAAACAACACTGCGTCACTGTAATGTCAGTCTCGGCTGCTATGGTGTAAGCATGTTTGTTTTGAAACGGCAGCTTTACTCTGCAAGTGTGTGTGGCAGATTCAATCTTTCGCTCACGCACCTCCCGTCTGTCCAGGCTTTCTCCAGAAGACTCACAATAGGGGTCTTGTGGAGACCTGAGCAGTGAGGGCTCTGTTCTTCAGATGAAGCTATTCATTAGTGCAGCTCGAGTTCCGTCACATTCATAAACAGACTTCATCACGCCTCTGAATTTCTGCTTTATAGTGAGGACGCTAAAGTTTTACGGTGGACACACTGGGGATGAGATGGACGATTCTGACTGCCAGTATATACCACAACCAGTTCTTTTCCTGAATACTGGATACTGCAATTGGATAATGTTTTAAATATAACCTTATGAAAATAGAAATATGAAATAAATGAACATAGTACACCTTTAATTATAGAACGAAATTACGACATTTCCTGTAGCTCATTTGGTAGAGCATTGCGTAGGCAACGCAAAGGTTGTGGGTTTGATTACCAGGAAACGCATGAGATAAAAT
>JAZGTK010014088.1:0-13944 GCA_036877625.1 Ambastaia sidthimunki
CTGATATGACAGATGCTAGCATTAAATATTATCCTAACAGCATTCAGTAGCCTTATCAAATTGGCCAATTAGAAAGAGGCACTGAGGAGTGTTTAAAAGATTCATCCTAATGATTCAATAATCTTTCAAATAAGTTTCAAAAATCTGATTTGTGTCAGTGACATCATCACGTCATCATCTTGTGTATTTAATCATTTACTTAAAAGGTTACAGATACACAAAGCTGTTCACTACAAAAACGCCTCTTATCATTCGCTGTTAAAATGTGCATGTGTACAGATGTATTAATGACGGCTATATTTGACCTTCATGACCTTAAAATTCTCCTGATTTCATCTCATTCTCGTGGAGAAAGGAGCCAGTAATCATGTGTCTCCTCTTCAGCTTTTAATGAGATCTTAACATTGTCTAAAGCAGTGTTTAGATTTGCCAATATACAAAGGCTGCAATCAGTAGATTTTAAGACTCAAACATTACTCATAATTCTTCCAACACCAAACAATAAAACACTTGTTTAGCAGAGGACAGCAGCACCGAGCATGTATTAGCTGATATGGTTTCTACAGGTTTGGGTTTAGGGGCCGTCAGCTTTGAGAATCCCCTGAGGCACACAGTTCAATCTAGCATGTCTAACCTGACAGGTTTCATGAGCTATAGAGAGAATGAAGGGGTGGGAGAGAGACAGGAAAGCAGAAAAGAGAGCATGCGGGGATATCTGACGATTTGATTTGCACCAGCAGAAATCTGAGCTGTCATGCTGTTAAACAGATTATTTTTCCTCCTCTGCAGACCTGCGAGTGATGACCAGAGAGACAGAGAGAAAAATATGTTGAGCTGTGGAGAGAGGGGCTGATAAAGCGAACGAGCTAGCTTAGCTGATCTGAGCCGAGCTGAGCGTTTGAGGAGCCGTTGGCCACGTTCCCTCCGCACGCACGCAAGCGGCAACACAGTAATCTCTTTATGAAAGCTCTGCCGCGTGTGCTGGCGCAGAACACTCAGAAATCAGCTTGACTTTAATTACGGCTCCAGCCAATAAATCATGCTGCAAGCTAATGCTAGCACGACTCTTCCACAGACACGTCATTGATGTTCACTTGACCATGACCACGAGTCCAGCGGAGTGCTGGAGACTTCTGCTAAATGACCGTTTAGTCACGCCACAGATATGACATCACACGGGCTCAAGGGTGACATTTTCAACACATATTAAACCTTATAAATCTGGATTAGGCAAGTAAGTAATTTATTGGATACCGCATAAAAATTCTCTTCTACGTGATATATTTAAGTGAAACAGGTGTCTCACCTGCTCAGTGACAGCCCTAGTCTCTGTAAACAGAAAATAAACTCACATTAGAAACCCCAATGACCCCAAAACCAAGTTTTGTCAATCAGTTTATGTTTGACTTTAGAGGGCGGGGTTTCAGAGAAAAGGGGCGGGGTTGAAGTAATGGAGACTAAATAGGGTCTAACTCAGTTCAGTTTATATGCAACTAATTTTAATAAGTCTAACAGGAGAGTTAAATTTTATGGGAGAGTTAAATATAGACCTTTTATAAATAAAGCTGGGATAGACATTTTCTCTTTGTTGTATAAGAAATAAAAGGTTTTTTATGTAATTACTCTCATGAGTCTGTGATGTCACTGCTCCAAGACACGGAGTGACCGGACAAAGAGGGCTTCTGATTGGTTGACTGTTCAACAACACAGCGACTAGCCCCTCGTCTGCATGATGATGAAGACTGCTGCTGGGTCTCCAGAAATCCTGACGTACAGCTACAACAGAAGAAAACAAAGAAAACAAACCATGAGAGATGTAAAGGGCCAGAGAGATCTCCACACAGAAGCAATGATGAGTGAAAGTATTGTACACACAGCTCATGTACACAGGACATGACGGACTTTAAACAAACCCTCAGTGACTTATTACAGGTAATTAACTGCAGAAGCTAAGGGCACCATTTATTTTTTAGCCTTTAATTTAAACCTAAAGGCTATAATCTATAACTGTTTGTTTTATACTATATATTTATGCAACAAATACTGTCCTGAGAAATGTCATTGTTTTTCAATCTTTTTTTATTTTAGTAATAAAAATAAGATTTTTTTTAAATAATGGCAATGAATGGGGGATGAGAGTCGTTAAATAAAAAATAACACAATGTGAACATTTTTTTGTTAGTTACTGGTGATTTTTACCTTTTCTTTCAAAGTAAATTACAGTACACCTGTTATATGTAACACCTTCTGTGTGTCACTCACTCCAGATACCCGGCCGGCACCCTAAACCACCAGCCCAACACACACCCAGAACCTCAACACAGAACACACAAGCAGTCAAAAATCCAAACATTGACTGTTTGAAGGTTAAATATGACTGGCTTCCATAGGAAGCTGTAATTAAGCCTTTCTGGCCGGACTGTGTGTGTCATTGCCCGTCAGGCACTGCGGATCCACAGACAGGCCAATAAAAACAGTTCAACTGTGACATGGAGACAAAAAACAGGGGAAATAGAAATGACTTTGCAGGAAATTGATGGAGAGACACAGCGGCCAATAAAAACAGAGATGGCAGAGAGATGGAACTGAAGAACACCATTAGGGCTTTTTTGTCCTCTGTCTTCATTAACCTTGATGCCAAATGAACGAAACAGACGCTTGATATTTTACGGTATATTACTTAACAACCGCTTTTTCCATATTCACATTTAAATAATGACTTTAAATGTTCAAATGGTGCCTTGAAAGGGTCATAAAACAATGAAAGACATTTTCTGAGATGTTGCACATGATGGAAGACAATCTATTTTTTTAATAATCCTTCAGCTTTGATATCAGCAGGATGTGAGGTGGTCATGTCCTATGCAAAGTCTCTACATTTCCCCTAAGCGAGCACTTTCAGCCGTGAGTAACATGAGTGTTTGTGCACAACAACCTGACAGAACAACCAGCTGTCAATCAACAATAACAACATCTCTGAGGTGTTTGTGTGTAACTGGAGCTCATTTATGAGTCTAAACTGATCAAAAACACCAGCAATCTTTACTGCCACATTACACCACTTACATTTGTGAATAAACATCCCAAACATTATTAATTTGCACATTTAAATTCACAGTCAGTCCATATTTTCACAGCAGAGTATAAATGCAAACGGCTCAGTATGTATTTGTGCATTAAATTACAGCTATAAAAGGCTCTGTGTGTATCTGTTGTATGTTATGAATTGTGCTGTTTCAGCAGTGTGTAATAACCTGCAGCACACACACTCATGAGAACTGACACTGTACTAAAATAAATCGTGTTCCTCACCCTCTGTTCTGGAGTTTTCTACATACTTTCACATTTCTCTGAAGTGAGCTAAGAACTGAACGGGGGGGCTGGGCAGGGGGTGTCATGACACTTCACATCGAGCTGTTTAAAGAGAAATATTAGTGTTTACAGAGAGGCTAATGGCCTCGCCGAGCGTTACAGCTGAAGAGCTAAAGAATAATACCAGCAAGTAAATGAATGTGTGAGAGTGAGGTGTAATTTACACTCATCTGTGAGTTAGCCGTTCTCTTCAATAGCCAATCCATCTAAGTATGGAATAATTAGGTATCTAAAGAACATACACTGAACAAACGTACTGTTAAGAGAGATGGTCTGTGGTTTTCATTAAAGCATGCTGTCAAGCTCATATATTTGTGTTGCATTCCAGTCGCGCTTATAAAGTCAGAGCATAAAAGATGCATCATCACACAGACATTTACACATTTACAAAGATGCATTTATACCAAGTGCCTTACAATGCATTCAAGTACAGTATACATGCTATCAGTACATGTGTTAGCTGGGAATCAAACCCATAATGTTAAGGTTGCTGTCACTGTTATGTTTTTAGGAGGCATGACTTCAGAAGGTTCTGATTACATCTTAACTCAAGAAAAATTCTCACAAATCATTGTGAATAAGATTTATACTCTGTACACTTCAGAACTGTTGAACGGGGCTGATCTGCTGTGAGTTTAGCTGTTTTTAGAGCTTTAAAGAGAATATTGTACTGTTTGAACATGAATTCCAGGCTACAGCAAGTCTTATTGAATCTTGCGGGCACAGAAGAAAAACTTTGTTCATGTAGTTGAGGACGTGTCTGATGTCTGTTGTCACACCCAGTGTCTGATGTCACACCCAAACACTGGCCGCTCAGTTGTTTTGTGTTTAACTTATTAAACACTATGAGCACTTCGGTGGTAGAACTACTCAATACATTTGCTATGAGTCTGCAAGGTTCACAACATTGAGTCTTTGAAATATTTCTGCTTGAGACATTAAGTGTCAAGTACATGTGATATCCTTCATCAAAACTGTTCTGGTGTGCTTTCAGAGTTATATTTAATTTCAGAGTTTCTTTAAACTTTATCATCAAACATTACAAAAACAGCAGAGAATAAAACAGCATTGACTGAACACAAGCCAGCACATAAACCACGAGCAGGAATCAAAACAACTGCTCCTGCAATCACTACAAAAAATATATTTGACCAGAGGCACTTTAAACTGAGTGCAACTTGTGGCAAACCTTTAGGCCAAACAATGTAATCTCCCACCCTAATCCTCTACAATCAGACATATATGGCTTTGTTTTGCCAGAACAGAATCCTTATCTTGTTTGTGTACCTAGAGAACACGCTGGGCTGTTTTGTCTTTCTCTGGGGCTCTGAGCTGGAGTTGGGCTGCACTGCAGATCTCCACTCTTCAGTCCCAGAGTAAAGAACCCCTCCAGGCCTCCATCATGTCCAGGTCTGATGAGCTGACGCTGGGCCACAGAGAGAAGAGCCTGTGGGGGAGAAAAACCCACAGTCACAAAAGCATCAATCACTCGCTGCTGCTTTGTTTCAATTGTTTAAAACAAAACTTTGAAAATGCAAAACAGTCAGTGATTAATAACACCTCTTCTATAATGAACATGTATTTATATTCTACATTAAAATGATTTTGCTACTTTTTGCAGTACAGTTTCATTAAACAACTGAAAAATACTAATTAAAATAGTCATAACACTTTGTTTTAATTTATTTAAACACAAGAAGCTTTGAAGCAGTTTTGTTGGAAAATATTACTAATAAAATTTTACTAATAATTAAAAAACTTTTGCAAAAGTTGGATTGTATAACTAAGATGCAGAAAGCTATTTTGTTCCCATGTGACAAAAAAATTACATAAAGCTTTCATAAAGCTCTGTAAAACTGAAAGATTTCATTTCTAAGAACTTGGTATATGTGCTTTAAACTACATTTTAAAAAACTAGATTCTTTAATTTATGCTTATTTGTCATTTACTGCAGTCGTGAAAGAGAGCTTTCTCATCTCTTAAGCATTTAAAAACAAAGGTCAAATTCTACTCATCACTGTCAGATGTAGCTTATGAGCTGACAGAAACCTTTTTAAAGAAATTACATATTCTTACCCTGAAAGGAAATGAGAAACAATTATGTTTTGATTGGCTCTTGGCTGGTGTCCTTTAAATAGGAAATGAGGTAGAGAATAAAAAATCACGGGTGGTAATTAAAGACAGTTTTCTGATGGCCAGACAAAAGAGCAGAGATAAGGCAGCTCTCCAATCAGACATTTAATTTCAGGTGTTTAATATAATTCTCTCTCTCTCTCTGACAATTAGACTCTGATAGTCCATTGTGGCCGGCCGACAGCTCAGTTTCCCCTCATCAGCTGTGTGGATCTCCGGGTAGTCAAGGTCTTTCCTGCTATTAGCTCTTACACAGCATGAAATCTGCAATTAAATTAGATACGAGTAATATCTAATTGATTAAGTCTTTAGAACCCGAGAGTTTCCCGCAAGGCCATTCAATATGAACCACAGTTCTTAAATTCTCTCTCTTTCTGTGCTATGATATTTCCAGCTGAGAGTTTGGGAAAGCTTAATTTTCTGCACACAGCTGAAATCTCTATCAGGACTCGGAGTGACTGCTGCTGAACACTTTGGAGCACGATATGCTCATCAGATACTTAACAAATTACATTAGTCAGTCACATCTGACTGGGTGAATCTGAAACTGAGTTCAACATCAAACATCATCAGTGGTCTGTTTCTCACACACAGCTACTGTATGGCTTCATTTATACATATACTGTACACATACAAACACTAGTGAATGCAGGCATGAAGATCTAAATGCAAGTGGAATATAAGGTCTGCATAAAATATAAAGTTCTGAGAATGACAGCTGAGCCCCACAGGTATCAGATCACCTGGGAAGATTCTGTTATCAGGCCCGGTTCTGTATTCTCATGTTCTAAAAGAGGCAGGAAGTTTGAGGGACAGTCTGCAGCAGAGGTCATGGTGGGACAGAGAGAAGAAGTTGTGTTCTTCAGGACTTCTGAATCATTGATACATCTCAGTTCTTCATCAGAGGAGTCTTCCTCACTGGGCACCAGGCAAGCGTCTTCAGCTGTCATTTCCTCTTCTGAATCTGAGCAGTGACAAACACAGAAATGGTAATAAAGAATACAAACAGAAGAAAACATGAGGACAGGAGAAAGAACATTGAGGCAGAGAGAAGATGGAGTCTCGCGGTGAGGATGCAACATGTGTCTTATCTAACGGTGAGCAGCCAGCAGTCTGGACGTGGTCTCCTGCATTAATAATGCTTATCCTACACAGCTTGAGGTTTCCATCATTCTGCTACTCAGCAAATAAAGGAGAAACAACCGCTGGGTGACTGAAGGTTATGTCTGTGGGTCTGTCATGGAGATAAGCTTACTAACGTTTGCAATGCGTTTCTTCACGCTTGTTTAACCTGCACTCTGGAATACTTAATTCTGATTGGTCAATTGTGTCTGAATAATTGAGTGCTCACTGTATAATTGTTTAACTGCGTACTGTACAACTATTTAATTGGCAACTGTCCCAGGCAACTGATTGTAAAGCAATAAGCTGCTCGTGTCCATGCATTGCATTGATTATATCATGGTTAGGATGAGTTGTTAAGCACAGTTGTTAAGAGCTTTACATCCTGCCTAGCAACAACCTGTGGTAAATATCATGATACTGTAAACTTTTAAATCTCTAATCAAGAAGAAAGTCTTCATTGCTCACTTCATGAATGTTGGCTGAGGCATGCGAAGGAAGAGAAACAAAGTGGTATTACGTGACGCTTATCTTAATTTATTTAACATTAACCAGTTTAAATCCTACTAACCTGACATGCTCAGCTCTAAGTGAAGTGTTGCAGTTTTAGGTGACCTTCTTGTGCCCTTTAACCATTTGGAGGGTGGGGGTGAATTGCATCCATCAGTATGAGAGGACCTGATGGAGTCATGGTAAAAAGAGTCGATGGAATCATGGTAGGAGGATCTGATGGAGTCATTAACAGATAGGGCAGGTGCTGTTCCTCTAGGTGAGAGTCTGATGGTGCTGAATGATGGTGTTGCAGTGGAGATGACAGGTTCTGGTGGTGGTGGAGAGAACTTCTGTTCAGAAGGTGATGCTGAATGATCAGGTCTACTGTTTTTTGGGTTCACTGGGCAGGAAGACAATCTAAAGCTTGGGGACTGAGAATCTGGAGCTTTTGGGCTTTGTTTATGATTGAAAAATGAAGGTGACAAACATTGAGAGGAACCAGCAGATGGTGGGCTGACAGAAGAATCACAGTCTGAGAGGGCTGGATTCAACCTGATTCTTGAGGATAAAGGAGATGATGGTGGAAAAAGCGCTGAAGATTTCTTCACTTGTGCTGTAGATGATGTTGTCCAAGAGTATGGCTTTGGAGGGCCACTGAGTGTGGTGGATATTGTTACGTCAAATGAACATTCAGCATCCTGGCTATCCATTTGCACATTTAGACATGGTTCTGAGCTCTCTTCTGTAACTGTCAAGTGCTGTGAATCCTGCAGCTTTATCTGCAGTACAGGAGAACTTCCTGATTGTGGCAAAGGTGAGAAAGAGAACTGGTCAGTCTCTTGTGATGCCGGCCAGAGCTCAGGTGAGGAGCTGACCTCTGAACCTCTGCTCATCCTGGACAAAGACGGTGTGGAAGTCATAATCGAAGATCCAAATTCTGCTTCTCTATTCTGGGGGACTGCAGATAAATTTTCATTTCCAACAGATGCAAAGCTTCTGGAAGAAAACAAAGATGCAAAGAGCTGTGCTTGTTTTGTAAAACAAAAATGGATGAAACTCACACCATGACATAATGAAACACATATATGTACATATATATACACAAATATGACTTCTCAAATCACAATGTACAGTCCCAGACTTTAGTCATAATGTAAAAAAAGACCAAAGCTGTTTAGCCCAACACAGCCCTATTTTGGGTTTTGATGTGACTGATACAAGTGTTAATGCCAACATGATGCTGTATTTCTGTCAGCTCTGAGCTGAAAAACAGCCACTTCATTTATAAGTGAGCTTTCATTTCAAAACGACACTCCTACTGTGAACTTTTCTGTCACTTCCTTTCAAAAAGTCTCGCCTTGATCTCGCATTTCTTACATTTTGCTTTCATTTTCCTCCCCGACTCCAAAGGATCTGTACATTGTGGCATCTGTAACCATCTGGAAAAATTAAAGTGACAAAAAAAGAAACTCAACACCAAAAAAACAACAAACAATATGAAAAAGTGAATTCGATCAGGAAACAGCAGGTGATTTTGGCCTCAGTCCAGCAGTACATTAGGTTCTCCATCATTACCTCCTCTGACTCCTCCATGCTTAAGCAGGAGTCTGCAGGACTGTTCACTTTCCCAGAATCCTCAGCAGGAGCGATTGTGAAGAGAGAAGCAAAGTACTTATGTAGTTCCATCTGCTCTGCTGCAAACCAGAGACAACAGTGAGATCATATGAGAGGCAATATAATAGATTTATATTCAGTTAAACACAGAAACATAAGCAGCTCAATGATCAGTAACTGTTTTTAATGTGCCTCTTTAGTCATAATACAGAGTGACAGATCTCCAACTACAACCACATGAAGACTCATTAGCAAGCATGAAATGGCCTTCACAACCTGTTTGATATCTGTGACATTTCAGAGTGAAACAGGACACAGAAGTGCAGGGCAGGATTTCATTTCACCCACTGCATTGACTGAATTGTGAAGTGTGTGTTGCAATCTGTCATTATTTGCTCATTTAATGACTGTTTTTGCATTAAACTGGCCTAAAATAAAAGCTTAAAAAAACTGTTAGGTTATTGGTTAACATTAATCAAAGGCTTGCACAGCCTAAGGTGACATCAGTGACCCAAGTTAATTTCACTGGATAAAATAAACTCACTGTACTCTATATTGTCACACTGATATTCATTTTGCTCAGAAATACGTCACATTACACAAGATAAGTTGCATTTGCCATTTCATAATTTAAAGGCAGGATAAGCTGTTGACTGAAAGACGGTGGTAATCAAAACTCAGAGAGACACCCTGACACACGGCTGTCTGAAAAGCAGTCTATGGCTGGACATCATGAGCTGGATCATGAGTCAGGTACAGATGAAGAGAGACGGCCCTCATCATGAGACTGTTTTGGAAAGACCGAAGCTGGTCAGTGCGGACAGCTGCGATCCAGCAGCTTCTGGAATCTTCTACCAATCAGCTGTGAAGATCTTTCTTCAGCCCATCATCCCCTCAGTAATAAGAGCTGTGTGATTCCCCTTCAGTAGTACAGTGATGATCAGAGACCTCACAAGAGCTCATCTCTCACACTACACGTGTGCTTGAGTGGCACCTGTCCGTCTGTACACTACCAGCCAACAGCTCAAGAGACAAAGGTTTATGTACAATGCTGTTTTCTTTTCTTTTTTGAAAATTTACGATTATGAGTGAGTCAAGTATAAATATTCACCACATTAATAAACTGAGCACAACAGGAACAGCAAGGAAAGAAAAGAGAAAAATAAGATCTTGTGTTTACTGTGTAAGCAAAGAACTGAAGCGTGTGTCTGTGTGTGTGTGGTGTGTGTGTGTGTGTGTGGTGTGTGTGTGTGTTAAGGTTCATACCTGTCAGTTTGTGACTCAGTTCATCTGTCTCTGTGGGTGGAGATGTGGGCGAGTCTGGGCGGCGGTGAGCGACACACTGGGGCTGAAACTGTTCAATTTGGCCCCTGAGGGAGAGAAAAAGAGACAGTGTTCTTAGTCAATCACACACAGATATTTAAGCTTTATTAATGAAATATAAATGCCTTTTCTCAAGCATGCAACTATAAACAAACAACATTTCAGCACAGCATGAAACATCAAAACTAATCTTTATTTACTTTCTTAATGTCTCTGGTTTTATTGTGCACAATTCATCAGAGCATGTTATTTTAAATAAATCAAAAATCATCAATCATAAAAATCCAAGACAGGGAAGAATAATATTAACCAATAATGTTGTCGACTAACACACTTCATCCCACTGAAACACAGAATCACGTCTCATATGTGCCCATATAATCGTATATTTTCACCATATAATCGTATATTTTCACCATATAATCATATATTTTCACCATATAATCGTATATTTTCACTAAACATTCAATATCTACATGCACCAAACTGCATGTATGCAAACATTGTTTAGTAACTTAAACAGCCTACAGCTAATGAACTAAATTAATTAGTGGAATAATTGTTTATTCTTAATATATGAATACATTTAATAAATAATTCTTTTATTTACCATTAGTGTGTGTTATCATACTGTTGTTTTATAATAGCAATGTGTTCTGCTGAATGTTTTACTCTCAATCACAGTGTGAAAGTTCTGTGTGTTGTGAAGCTGTTTCATGGGGACTTTTAGAACAAATCATCTGTCAATATGCGGCGGGAAAACAACATCATTTCCAGCCAAACGCAGACAAAAGAAGCGGAGTGGAGTGGATGACCCAGACTTCCTGTTTGAAAGGAAATCCCGGCTCATCCAGAGTCCCCCGACCCGCCGGTTTAGTCCTCTAAACCCGTTTCCTCTCTGTGCTGCTAATTTACCGTACAGACGTATTAACAGAAAAGCCCTCAAACCGCCTGTCTTCTGCAGTCTTCCCAAAAACAAACCCTCTCTTTCTCTCTGTAATTTCTCTCTCTCTAAAGCTAACCGTTGCTGCCTCAGCGGGAAAACCTGCGTTCAACATTGTGTGTGTGTGTTTGAAGGGATTAGACACACCTATCACACACTCCATTCCTTCAGAATTCAAGCTAAAGCCCTGGGCCACACGCCTGCTCTACTCCCACAAAACACACACACGCCGAGATCCAGTTTCCTGTTCTGTGATTTTTCACACCCGGCTCAAAGGACAATTTGATGGATTCACAATTAGACTCGTTCTTGAATGGACGACCTAAATATCACTGTTGCCACAAACACACATGAAACCCGGGGCACAGTTGAAAGCACTCAGGAGGCTGTACAGCTACCATGTTTTCTGTGTTCTGGTTATCTTCAACCTGCTGAGCTGCCTGACTACATAGACCGCTGTCTTCTAAAGGCCTTTTCAGACAAGACATGTTTTTTAATGTATTACTCTGTATATATGTAATGTTCTGTATTTATCTTGCGCTTGATGGATGTCTGGTGCAGCGTGACATTTCAAACGGATGTTTCATGATCTTTCATGTTCTTTCTGCTTCACTGCTGTGGGTCTGTGTGAGCAGATAAAGACTGAGACCTCATAAGTGACTGATTTAAAAACGCTCTTTAGGAACATTCAAACAAAAAGCACAAAGTGTGCAGGGGTCTCCACTCACAGCTGTTAAGCAAACATCTGAATTCATAGAAATGCACGGCAGAAGCAAAAAGAGTTGATTTTTAATAAGATTGATCTGTTCATTTGTCCTCTTTTTCTTCATCATGGATTTTTCCATTAAGCTCATGGCAATGTGATTCTCCTGCACCTTAGACAGCAGCAATAATTATGCTCCTGCCCTTTGAAACAACTTTCATGTCAGCTTGTCATGTCTTAAAATGTTGCCTATGTAGGCAGCTGTAGATTTTGGAACGGAGCCTGTGTGTTTAGGCAACATTTCTCAAAGTGAAACACACTAAAACCGCTGTGGAGCAGATGAGCAAAATAAATTCAGGCTAATCTACTGTGGTGCAACTGAAAGGTGAGGCTTTTGTAATTAGCAGCCATAAGTCATTAACCGATCTTAAATGGACCTTAATTAGAGCCTGAGGAGGTAAATGAGCCCTGTAACGCTCTTATTCAATGTGAGTTCTGTGTGGATATAAAGTATGAAGTGCTAACCTGCGGGACTTTTTTATGAGCAGCTTCTCCATGTAGCTTAGAGTGTCTTCTTCAAACTCCAGATGGATAACCTGCTGATGTCTCTTCTCTGTCTGTGTCTCCATTGCTGACACTAAAAGACACTCAGACAGAGAGAGAGAGAGATCAGGTTTGTGTATGAAAGGAAACAGGTTTAGGACTGAACATCACATTCCATCACACTAGGTGGACATATATACTGCACTTAAATCACAGGAGTGAGGCCACTAAACTTCTGTTAGGTGTGAACAGAATGCACTCCTGAACTCACTTTGGTTGCCACAGTTGCCACATAGATGCTGAAACATGATTTTACACTTCAAAATTCAAGCGAACCACTTAATAATTTATATCGAACGCAGACTCAACAAAAGAAATAAGCTGTCTAGAAGAGAATTCAGCCTTTCCTATTGACATAATTCTGTCTTTGTTTCAAATGTTTTTCTCTGTGTTGAGAGAATAAAAGGCGGTTAGACTTCAGTGCATTTGAAAGCCCCATAACACAGCCGTGATTATCAGAGTAAAGCACAGCTCTGCAGACACTTCTCCTGCAGGCCAAGCACAGAGAGAGAGAGAGAGAGAGAGAGAGATGTACAGACAGTCATATTTTCACCCGACACGTGACAATGAGGATTTGCTGCAGTGTGATCTGTGATCTGCCCATCCAGTGGAAACTCTTTAACTCTTTTAAATACTTCATAAAATCTCTTGTGTTTTTCTGTTTTTTAGTAAATTCATGTTGTGCATCTTAGATGTACAATTATACAACAGTACAGGCAAATGTCACAAAGGCATCAATTATGGAAAACTGTTTATTGTGGCTGTGTTTTGAGTGTCTTTTCTGTACACAGCAGGTCTCTGGAAGTGTCTTAAAGAACAGTGTGTTAGAACAGCACAGAAAGGCATCATGGATTACAACAATTTTCCAATTTTATCTGACATTTTTCAACAGGCGTTTTAAATGCAAAACAAAAGGTATGTTCTCGTTTAATGAGACTGTGTGTATATCTGTGTGTATTTATTGATAAATCTGCAGTCATATATTCTTTATTGTAGCCTCATCATATAAGTTTCTGCAAATCATTTTTAAACTCGCTCATGTTGTCAAATCATGAAGACATTTCTGCAAACGGTGGCTCAGCTGGAAATGCTCATAAGCTCTCATTCATCACATGTTTGTAATGCATGCATGTAGTTACCTGGCAACCAATCAGCGAGTCTGTGATACTCTCAGCATGTGTTATTTCAGTCAACACCTCATGCGAGTATGATTTCTGAGAGACTATGTGTGTGTCCTGACAGCTTGCCAAAAAAATAAGTGTCACAGCTCACATGCACCTGACAGCGTGCTATTATATGACCTTCCGCAGTCACACACACTCAGCTGCTGCGTGTGTTACCTGCCCGCACTGCTGTTAGTCCAGGGCTGAATTCTTTCTCTCTCCACTCCTGCAGAGCTGCCTGGAAGGACCTGGCTGACTCCTCTTCATCAAAGCATCCTCTCAACAGAGAGCTGTCATCTTCCTCACCACCCTCCTCATCCTCAACGTCAACTCTGTCATTCACAAACAACACCTGAGGCAGTGATACAGAAAACAGAATGAGTGTGAGAGAGACAGAGAGGAGGGAGACTAAATAAATGGCCAAGCTTAAGGATGCTACAGTATGACACACAGTGCAGGAAGTTCCCAAGAACAGG
>JAZGTK010014089.1:0-13942 GCA_036877625.1 Ambastaia sidthimunki
CATTGGACCCATTTAACACATAATCTGGTTTGGATGGTGGTTTGCATGTAGATACAGAGTGAGGATGAATGACGTGAACAAAAAAGGGGTTTATCCAGTATGAAAATATTTTTCTCATGTTCTGTAAGAGGTTCTGATATCATACTGACGTAGAATGTGCATGAGCTATGATTGGGAAACTGCATGTCTACAAAAACAACTTATTTTGTTCATTGGTTTTAATTGTATAACGAAACAAAACAACAGAAATTTGTTTGTTGTTTTGTTTGACTGACTGACCCTCTTGCTAGTATGAATGCTACAGACCATCATAAGAATCCTTCTAACACTGATACGAGCATTTCAAATTAGCCTTAATATACCTTTCCAATACTGAAGATACTGCAGTTTACTATCCTGTTAGCTAGTGGTATTATTTTACACAGGCTGCTGTGTTAGCAGACTCAACTCATTCCAGTGGCTGTTCCTTTAGACCAGACTGGCTCTCATCCCTCTTGGCTAAGGCTGACCCATTTCCATAAAACATTGTGCTCGTAAAAAGCCAGAAGCACTGTTGGGCTAACCACCACACGTGTGCTAACAGCAGGGTATCCGGCATATGCACAGACACCCGCAGTTTCTCCCTCAATTTGCACGTTAAGAAACATTTCTATGATGTCATAAAGTACAAAATGAGGTCACCAATCATCTCACTGTCTAAGCATCCAGGGCTGCAATGTCAATGCAATGTCTTCTCATTTTTTCCACTCGTATTCCTGCAGCACAGCTTTCACTGTAACACTGTAATCCAACCACCATTCCAGTGTCCCTCCTATTCAGCACACATGCCTGTAACACAACCAACATTCCGGTTTCTACAATTCAGTTCAGCGCATGTCTCTTTATCTCAATGTAATCGGCCTGTTTTCTTTGCTTCTCTGTCATCTGATCCCAAGCCAGTCACTTTACATCCTGAGTCATTTTACCATCCTCCACTAAATTTAGTTTAAAGTCTCTGAATTCATTACAAGACGGAAGCAAGTGGACAACCAGCTCATTACTCCAGTGTAATTCTGAATTTCTGCCAGCTGCTCTATTGGATAATTTCCCAAGATGTATTATACATACGCTAGACTACTAAAGGAAATTAAAACCAGGTTTAGTATCGCAGATCTTGTGATGAATACTTTGTGTCATAATTACAACAATGACATTCGTCAAAATAACTACTCTTGTGTTTCTTCAAAAAAAGTAAATCACGTGGGTTTAAAGCAACAAGGATGTGTAAATGGTGACACACGTGTAATTTTCAGTAAACCGTCTCTTTAAGAACAGGCTCTGGATTGTTATCCCTATAATAACAATCATTGGCTCATCACCCAATACCAATTTAGATCACTGTCAGCTGACACAGATCAGAAAATTATGATATTGCATTAGGTCGCTTACGCTTAAAGGCAAAATGATTCATTGCTAAATGTGACTGATTCTCCGGGAAGAGAAAGAAAGGACAGACGGAAAGAGACAGAGGAGGAGGAAAAGAGACTGATAGCAAAGGAGATGTGAAGAGCAAAGATGAAAGGAAGTCAGAGTATGATCCCAATACGTGGAGAACGGGATCATCCACCAACCCCCCCATAATCTTGTTAATGTCAACAATTTCTGAAGGGGGGGGTTAGAAAACGATGCCTGATAGAATGCTTAATGATATAGAACATGCAACATTACCTGATACGCTACAGATCAAATGAAGCCCTGATAAGCTTTAATTTAATTTCAGAAGAGTGTGGAACCGTGTAACAATGGTTTAAAAAAGGCTGTCAACATGTTCTACAGATATTGCCCAGACTGGAGATGAAATCTCAGAGATTATCATCATGGCCAATTTACTAGCCAGTGGTCCATGTTCTAAAGATCTCCACAGCAGTAAGACAGCAAAACCAATCCAATTATAGCCTAGCTGCCTTTTGGATAGATGAACACAGGGTTGCTACATCATATTAGACACATACAGAACCTCCTACCTATGAACACTATTCAGAACTAGCCAATATTCTAGTGCAAATTCTGTGGACTGTCCAAGTTAAATGTTCTTTTTAGAAGTTACTTGTCTAAAAAAAATCTATTGCTGATCTTATTGGTCTTACACTGCTCACAGGACAGTTCCCACTCTGTCTCTTTCTTTCTCTCTATATCCCGATATTTCAGTTCAAATCAAAGCTAAAGTGTCTTTCTCCAATTCCAGCCTGGAGATAACAAGTTATCCATTTGTAAGCTGATTCTGACTGTGGCACTTTGTTTGAGCTTCTAGATTAGCCCAACATTGGATCAACCAGAAATATGTTTTTTATAAAGTAAGGGAAGGAGAACCACTCAGAATCTTTCTGAAGAAAAAAATACATACTATTGCAATTATATTTGGCAATGCCAGGGCACAGAAGTTCCTTCTATTGCTTTAATGAATGAAGCGTATCAAGTTTATTAAATTAACTATCTTCACAGGTGTCCATTTCATACAAGAATGTTTACAATGAGCAAACCATGCTGTACATAAAACAACAAACTTCAACATTTAGAATACAATTGTGTCTAAAACATCTACAGCAACAACTTTAAAAGATCGTGTAAAAAATGTAATCTTAAAGAAGTCAGAGCAGGTTGAAACTGTACAAACAATCTGATCTTGGATAAGATTATAGATGGGAAAACTCTGATGCTTTTTGAATAAAAGAAACTAGCTGGTTTGAAAACATTTCAGTTATTTCTATTTTAGGAGAATACATAAAAATATTATATTAAAGGTCTTGCCATGTCTACAATCCACCATCAATCGGCCCTCTGGAGATCCCCATTAACCCAAAAGTCAATATCGGAGTGCTTCACAAGTGCCAAAGGAGGGTCTTAATCTAATCCATTACTGATGACCCTGAACATCCAGTCCTGAGCTTTCTTTAGCCTGTTCACTCTCCGAGGTTTTATGTCAAACGTAGCCAGTGACAATCGACAGCACTCTGTCCGACTGTATGTATCATGCAACTTATAATTCTCCTCTGCCCTTGCTTTGACACACAGCGTCCAGGAAAGTGCGTCGCCCGCTGGGTTACAGAGTAACAATGGCATTCCTGTGCTCTGTAATGCCAGGTGCCAGCAGGAACACGATTCCTTCCATCTGTCTCTCTGTTCTGGCAACCGCTTGGCCAGGACCGGCAGCAGCTAGGGAGAGCCACAGAATGGAACTATTGTTTTAAAGCCTAAACCCGAACATACACCCAAACATACACAGACACACACATTAAACATAACTGTACACATCATGAACAAAAGTAAAGACAAACTGACAGCAGTGTGTCACACAGAGCCACACCCACTGTCAGTCATACGCGCAAGTCGGCTTTCTCACACACACACACACGCACACACACACACACACACACACACACAGTTCTGTAATCGCTAAGCTAAGGACACACATCTGCAGTTCTGCTGAAGTCTTGTTAAAGGGGGAAACAGCGCACTGTGTTTTATAGCCTAGTCTTGTGGAATATGATTCATTTCCTTTAAAATTTCCTAGGAGCAGCCTCTCCTCTCCAACAGTTCTCAGCACCAAGTTTCTTTCAAATCTGCTAGTCCGGCATTTTGAAAGAGTCTTTAAACAATACTGCATGGTTATCATATTAAAGCTATATTTTGCCTCTACTGTGCTTCTACCTCTTCCACTATAAAGCTAAACTTCGTAATTGTATTTGGTTAAAAATAAACAAAAATCAGTTATCAAACAAGTAAATGACAAAACCTTCCCTATGAAGCTGCAGGAAATGTCCGTCTGTAAACAGAAGGAAGAAGATCTAGCAACTATATTGCACATCCAGGTTCTGTACATCTCAAGTAAACTCCAAGTAACCTGCAATTTTGTGTTTCAAACAGAGATGGCGGTAGAGAGGCAAAAGCTACAGGTCACAGTTTTTAAAAAAACAGCAACCATTTGACTGGTGCAGTCAATGCCCTCAGGCTACGCTTTTACCCTCACACACAGGGACTATCAATTGCACCCAGCTCACACACACATGCAGCCGGGGTCTAAAGCTCTCTGTCCAAAACCCTCACAGTCAGTGCGCTGTTTGGAACTGAGAAAAAGGCCAGGCCAAAGCCACGGCAGATAAATAATGGATCCCTCGTTCTCTTCTATTTCCTCTGTGAGAAAATATGACAGTTTCTGGCTCCTCTGCTCATACAGCTTCATTTTTGCCGGGCAGACTCCAGGGGCCCACAGCCCGCCTTCCTCACTCTCTCATCTTCTAATGGTCCTTCCAGTGATTACTGAGACATAAGTGCTCCGTCTGTCTTGAAGATCAATCATGCACTGGATCTATAAAGATGGCCCCACCACAGAGCTCCAAATGTAATCAAATCTAGAGGAGTGGATGCTTCCTGATCAGGCAGGCGTTGTTTTCTGTAAGTGTGACTGACAAATTATTTATCTGTGATTTAGATGCATGCAACACAATGTATGATGGGGAGAACTTCAGTTGTTGAGTGTAAGCACGCTCAAAGTCATCTATCATGTCATTTTGCTTGTGAATTACCAAACCATGAAACAGCTCCTTGCCAACAACTATATTAGTAAAATTTGATAATATTTTACAAAGTATTATAATTATATAATTCAGAACAAACAAACAAAGTACATGAGGTCAAAGAGCCCTCCCCCGGCAAGTAAGCAGAGCAAAAGAATAGGTCATCAAACTCAGTGATCACTTATTTTACATGTTAGCCTGCTTCTTAGAGACTTCCCACACATGGCTTGTTAAAACAGCCCTCAATGAGCAAATGACTTCTGCACTGTCAACTCAATTCTTAAACACCGTCTGATATCCGACATACCCCTGACTTTGACCAGCAGCTATCTAAACAGAAAATGTATCACATGCTAAAAGGGAAAGGGTCGCATACTCGTATTGAAACACTAGTGCCTCTGTGTCATTCTGCATGTTGGAGCATGAATGATCAAGAATCGTCTCTCTGTTTAACGCTCACACATGAAGGGACTAAAACACTGTAGGCTATACAGCAACCGGGAAATAGACACGGGGAGAACAATTATGCGGTTTGTCCGCAAAATTAAATTCATTACCTTCTTGGTCTCCTCGACAGCGCACGAACCGAAAACAGAGATGATTTGGGACCGCTCGCCTGCTCCCAGCTCTGATGTGATCTCCGGATCGTAGTACCTTAAAAATTAATCCCAAACATGATCGAGCGGAGACTTATAGTCCGAAATGCTCTGCTTTCCTGAAGATCCGCAGTCTCGTTTTGTAAGGAAAGGCGAACCGCTAGTTTAATGCGCGCAGATCGGCCTGTTCGCTGGTAATTATAGTGTAAATGAGCCAAAGATACAGAACACTCAACCCGCTGGATGAGCGCTGGACTCCGGCTGAATGCGCTGAGCGCCGCTACTCGGTCTGTAACGGAGACTGAACAGCCGAAGAGACCCGCCCACCATATCAACCCGGAAGAAAACTGTCAATCTACTGGACCTAATGACTTCTGTTATTGCATTACATTAGACAGAGTGCGGACAAAGGCAATGGCGTTATCAGCTCACTAACAGTGTCACTGTATCATTTATAAATGCCATTGGAAAGTTGCAGAGATTCTGTTAAAGTCTGTTTTTAAAATCTGTAAAATTACAAAATATTACTTTTATTTCACTTAATTTAACTTTGCACTCTTTTTCTTTGTAAACAACAAATACTTGCACTTCTGTTACTGTATTATATTGCACACATTAAAGTACGAAGCTATTGCTTTGGCAATACAAATATATAGTTTATGTCACAAGCGAATGCTCTGTTTCACACATTTGAGTGAAAATTAAACGTACCCAAAACATTTTCATAACATATCAATAAGGACTGATTTATATTTGCGGTGCTTAGTTGCTTTCACTGAGGTAGTGTTTTTACTTTGGCTGTAGTCAGTTGATTGAGTGATGGTGAGTTTCCACCATAGGGAAACTTTAATAACATTATGTTTACTCCAACTGTATGTTTACCATGCAATATTTACTTTAATTGCCCAGAACTACAATAAATGTGACCTGTCATCCTGTTTTCGAGCAGTGCACTGTTGTGACGTAAACTTCACTGTAATGTTTACATCCTGTGGTGTGAAATACAGTTCTTATTTTTTCACTTTCATCCTGTTTTGGAAAAATACAAAATGGCCAAAAAAATACACCTTTGCCCTGTGTTCCTGACAGCTGTAGAAATAAAAATGATTTTAACAATTCCTAGTTTCATTTAGTATTTTTTATTTCCTCAGTATATTCATCATTTTTGTTTAAATGTTAAATTTAAAATGTATCCTTTTTTTAGGAAGAATAAATGCAGTATTAATATTAACAAACATGTTGAATTGTTAATTCGAACAGCAGTCAGCATAATAAAACATTTATAAATTCCCTCACATCTAAGTGTTTGCATGGATTTGCTTGTTTTAGTAAAATGCAATAATAAATAAATGACAAAACAGTGTTGGTTCTTCTGCGATTATTCCCAGTGTAGTTGTGTAGTTTTTATTTTTATTTGATAAAAACTTTAAGGACTGATAACTCACACACATTTCTCTCTCTCTCGTCTCCTGAAGTACACTTGCATAACATGAGTAGACATACAGCTGACATTTCTCACTTGTCACTAGAATATTTGAGGTATTATTGAGTTAGAGCTGCTTTCTAAAAATAACCAGAGAAAAGTCTGATTTTTCATTACTGCAGTTTAAGTTTGAATTATAAAATATTCATGGTTTTGTGCTATTGAACCTCAACACAATATAGTTATAGTTTATGTTTTGCATGCACTGGCCACTTGAAACGACATCACTGTCATGATGAAATATAAATGAGATCAAGTCATCAAGTCAAGTGTGTCAGTACCTTCTTTGCCTCTGTCCTTTCTCAGCCTTTTACAAACACAGTAACTCAGCCATATAACAGCCAAAACAATACAGCAAGAGCAAATTGAGGTGAACCAGACAGCTGTATTCAGGTCAACTGACAAGATAGGATGCAGACCCCACACTAGAACAGGAAAGGGGAGCTGCGTCCATTCTTATCAGCTGCTGCCTGCAACATCTCGTTTTCTTAAAGGACATCTTGTTTTCTTAAAGGAATGTGTGTGCATGTTTGTGTGTGACCTTGTGAGGACATTTTTAAAGTCCCAACAATGTAAAAGTTTATAAATCATACAGAATGATCTTTTTTGAAAATCTTAAAATACTGAAAGGTTACTGTAAGGGTTTAAAGGTAGGCTTAGGGGATAGAATATACAGATTGTATAGTATTAAAAACAGTATTCCACATTCTATGGAATCTCCTCATAAAACATGGAAAACAGTGTGTGTGTGTGTGTGTGTGTGTGTGTGTGTGTGTGCGCAGTTATAGGGATTAGTGTAGGAAAAGGAAGAATCTACTATAAAAGAGATTGATCTAGGCCCAATTTGAATTCCGAATAGCATGTTACATTCCAAAATGCAAGTTGCTTTCAAAGCACCTCAGATATCTTAATTTTTGTCTGTCACTTTCATTAATCATGTCCATCCCCAAATTAATTGGGACATTTGTAATATTAAATTCTGGCAAAATAAACCCAATGAGTCTACAGAACTTACTCACCACTTCAAAAAATGTCAAGAAATCCAGGCAAATGAAAAGCACAGACTATATTTCATCTTACCATGTATCTAGATAATATTGAAATAAAAGATTCTGTCAATTGTGAATAAACTCAAGGTCGACATATTTTACAGCTTGACATTGTACTGATTTTTCTTTGACAAATTTCTGTCTTTATATCTCTCAGAGATCCATATGAAAGAGAAAGTCAACTCTGAAGTTGACATTTAAGGCGGCAAAAAGGTGAAGGTGACAAGTAATGGGATTCAAAGAAAGGACAAGAACAGAGAGAATAAAAAGGACACTAATCTTTGATGATCTGCCTCTGTGAGCATGATAAAAGAAATAACTTAAAAATGTAATGTTATCACATAGTTGCCACTTTCCACTTAAATAAAAATTCACATTGCATATTAGGATGTCAAAGAATATATTATTATATTTTGTAAATATTATATTGATGTGTACGGGCACTATGATGCCACAGGGTGAAATCCACAGAAACACAAATACGTTTTGACGTCAACACAACACAGCTGCCCCGTCGAAGTGACTAAATGTTTCTAGCAGTCAAAACATTTATATTAGTATATTAAATAATGTTGGGAAAATCCCTTTCTGGCTAAAATAAATGCATTTAGTTATACCAGACTATGGGACTAAGATATTAGGACTTGTTTCACGCTCCCGTCAATGGAACCGGAGAACTTCTTTGGAAGAACCAAAAGCAGCTGATTCTCTTAGTACTTCCGGGTGAACCGGATGTTGTGGTTAGGTTGTGGCTAACGTGCTCTCTTCAAGAGTATTTACAAGTTGTTATGTTCTTTGTTTAAAACACAGTGAAGACAAATGTCTGCGCCCTCCGTACCGGGAACATCAGCTACCAGGGATTTAAATCTACCGACGATCTCAACGAGTAGAGCTCCAACAGCAGCGGCGTTAGTCGCTCAGGCCCGGAGCAAGAAACGAGCCATCAGTCCCGCGACTCACACAACCCCGCAGTCTAATAATAACAGCAACAACAGCAAAAAAAGAAAAACACAGCCTGCAACATCAACTATTCAAGCTCAGGTAAAATCAAAATAATCGTACAAGCAGTTCATTAATTTCGGGAAGCGTAGATGACAGACGTCGTACAGTTACATGAAACCATGTACATACAATACAGAAAACATGACTGTCGTCTAAAGATTTTGCATTTCCGAAAGGTTAACGTCAAAGTCAGATCTACTGTTTACATTTTTGGTGTATTTGATAATGAATTGAGATTTGATGATGGATTGGACTGTTTGTTTAGGTTGTTGCGGTGGATGGTACCGCTGAAGGCAAATCTTCAGCTGATGTAGACTTTGCTACCAAAACTCTGCCTTTTAAAAACCCCAACTTTGTGGTAAGATCGCTCTTCCAAATCATAATGCTTTAAATGCTTAACATTTACTTTTATTAAACCAGTTTTTATAAAACATGTTTAATAAATGATTCTATTAAATAAAAAGTTACAGCTTGATTCTTTGCTGGACAGAGAGTAAAGTTGTTGGAATTGCTTATATTGCACGTGCTTAAGTTGTGTTCCTCTCTCACTAGCACTCAGCTATTGGTGGGGCAGCAGCCGGGAAGAAGAATCGGACATGGAAGAATTTGAAGCAGATTCTGGCAGCGGAGAAAGCGCTTCCCTGGAAAGCCACCGATCCCAACTGTGAGTCTGATTTCCAACACTAACATAGGATGTGTTTGTATAATATTTAAACCAACAGCAAAGAAAAGTTGTAGATCTCATGACAGAATGTAATTGTATCTGTTGATTTAGTTGTTATGTACAATATTTACATTTGTTTTGTATTTTGACTTCTGTATGTTCAGACTGTACCATAGATGCACCTCCTTCTATGAAACCTGCTAAAAAGTATTCAGATATCTCTGGTCTGCCGGTGAGTCTGTGTAATATGTTTAAAATGTTGCTCATTAATAATATTTAGATTCTAATGATTTTTATAAATCTCTGTCTCAGGCAAACTACACTGACCCTCAGACTAAACTGCGCTTTGCGTCGATAGAGGAGTTTTCCTACATCCGGCAGTTACCCACAGATGTGGTGACCGGGTACCTGGCTCTCCGCAAGGCCACCTGCATTGTGCCATGAGAGACCCTGAGACATCTGTACCTTCTGACTGACCCCCGGATGCTACAGCATATAAAGAACCTGCATACATCAGTCACTGATTATTGTGAATATGAGTTATTACATCTTATAATTAATTTAATTGGTTTCAAAGTCTGCAATTTTGAAAATTATTTTTATTACTTTGTTCTGTTTTTGTACACAAGTGTCGGCTGCAGTCACATTTACTAATACTTTTATGGATCTTCGAGAGCAGAAAAAACCTTATCTGTATAACTGGTTTGAGCCTATAAAGATGTTTTGAAAATTGTTTTTTTATGTGTTGAATAAAATCTCATACATTACATCTGCTCTTCAGTTGGTATGTGGTATTTGTAGCTCCTGATCTTTGGATAAATTTTGCTTTGCTGCCCTCATCCAGCATCATCAGGTATTAAAATTATTTAAATTACATAGTAATCAAAAAATCAATAAGCACAACCTATTAATCGTCTCGTAGTCAATTTCTTTGCTTTCAAATTAGAGCAACCGCTCTAAAAACAAATAAGTACAACCTAAAATCAAAAAAACATGAAACAAACATTTATATTAAGACACTGTATATAAAGTTGCCTCTAAGCATCTATGATTAAAGTCTGAATTCATGACTGTTTTGATTTTGTGCTGTCTGGCATTTAGCCACCTTTAACATCCACACAAACATACCCATATGAAGGCGATTATGTGGGACACTACAGGACATGCAAGTATCCCCTGATGCCTTTTGGTTTGTTCATTGCTATTGTTTTTTGTCTTTGTGGTGGTCTTTGTGGCAACTACATTGCGCAGTTTCCTTATCTATTGAGATTCTATTCCTAATTACTTTCTGAATAATTGCATTCTTTGTCTGTTTTTGATGTATAATTTACAAGGTCTCATTTTTATATTACTGCAATATGTAAAGAATTACCTATAACGTTCCTTTTGATTGTTACAAAAACTTTAACTGGTAATACTTTTAGAGGGATTGTTAAATCATTATTATATAAGAATGGAAACACTTTCTCTTTGAAGGTGGCTGTCAGTGTGTGTAGACATCTGTTAGTTACAAGATCAATGAATGACACTCTTCCTGTGTCATAGTCCAGCTGAACTCTTATAATCTGAAGCTTCTCTTCAACTGTAATAGGAGTGAAAAATTTTCCTGGGCATTTTGAAAAATAAACTGTACCGTTATACCCCACACCCCAGACATCATTTTGATAAAACTTTCTTTCCCCTGCTGTTGTTATTCCAGTTTCCCAAAATAAACAGTCCCCGACCTCCACATCCCAGCAGTGTTTTCCTGAAAGAAAGCCCTCTGAACCCAGGACAGAGACAAAATCTTCAAATCTCTCTGGATTATTTGGAAATGGTTGCTTCGTGATGCAACATCTCAGATTTGTCAGATCATCAGACAGGATAAGTTTTGGATGTGCAGTGTTGGGGTCCAGAATCACAGGAGCTGATGAGAAAATGATAAATTTAGTGGTCTTTGTAATATATAGTGTTCATTGTAATGAACAAAATTTCACAAATTATTTGAAAGGTCTGTTATGTAAATAATTCCTCTGGCACTATCACTGTGTAAAGTGAAGATTCAATTACTGTAAACATTTCATAAACTGAATATGTCACATGTGTCTGTATTAGTGTACAAGTACATCTGAAAATGAGGTGAATTCTTAACACAACGTTTACTATATTTATTTTATTAGAAAATTAAATGAACCTTGAGGTTTATTATAATCTTAATACTAAATAGACTTGGGTCTATTTTGTGAAAAATATAATCCACATGTTCATGTTGTTTGTAACATCATAGACTTTTGAAAACTCACTGTATTGGACGTGTTGTTGCATCTTTTTCCAGACTCTGAATGGCAGGTTGCCTAGGTGATCTGCTACATTAATCAATGCTCCAGAAACCATCTCTGAGGAAGGAGGTGAGATCTGTGCTCTGAAATAACATTCAACAGTCAATACAGCAGAGAGTTTATTAACTGTTAGATTAATATAATTGATTGATATTTAATTAGGGCTCTAGAATAATATTCATCAGTCAGTACTACAGTGAGTTTGAGTCTGTAACTACAGACATGAGTAGTAGAAGGCGACCCACCTTTCCATTGTAGCCTTAAAATTCTGGAAAATATTTAGAGCATAAAACAATTATCTCCTTACCATATTAATAAAGATATTATGCAGCAAAAAAAGAAAACCATCAGTTCTCACATTGAGAAATGAGATGTCATTGGCTTTCATGATTTCCTCTGTGTCTTTTATTGTTTCTGATAGAGCTGAGATCTGTCTGTTTATCTCCTCAAGCTTGTCCTTCATCATCTGACTCTTCTGATCTTTCTCTTTCTTCAGTGCAGTTATTGTAGCTTCTTCCTCGTCTGTGAGAAACTGGTGAAGTTTCTTAAACTCTTGTTTAATCTGATTCTCTGTGTGCTCAGCCTGAGTCTGTATATACAAACAAACAATAAAAACTGGATTCAGTTAAATGAACTCTGCAGTTTCATATATGACATGATCAGATGTGTCGAGAATTTGCTCATTGACTCTAAATATTCACCTTGATGTGATCAGCTGTGTTATTATATTCTTCTTTCATTTTCTCTTCATGTTTAAGTTTCTCTTGTAAGGATTTCAGTGCAGTACTGAGTTCCTCCTAGAATTAAAGGTTATAATCTGTGAAACATGTTTGCATGGTGTCATACATAGTCTGAGCAAAATAAAGCACTGTTCTTTTATAAACGTTCAAGTTATTGCTTTGGACATGAAATGTGATAAACTTGTCTTACCTTGTATGAAGAAACTATTTCATTGATGGGGCGAAATATGTGACCAACATGTTTTTGTGAATCTCTACACACTAAACAAACAGGCTCTTTATCCTCCAGACAGTAAAGTTTGAATTTCTCACTGTGTAAACTGCAGAACATCTCAGACCCTGATGAAGTTTTCTGATTTCTCTTCTGTGTGAAGGACTCACAAAGGTTTTTTAATGCAAGATTACGAGGAGGATGTTCTTTTGATGATCTTCTCCTGCAGACGGGACACTCCTGAGTTTTCTTCACTTCCCAGAACTGTTGAAGACATTCCTTACACACATTGTGACTACATGACAAAAACACAGGAGCCTTGAAGATTTCACAGCACACAGGACAAGTAAGTTCTTCCTCAGATCCTGAATCCATTCTATTTTTGCAATAGCTTAAACAACCGAAATTTTACTTTCACTTTCTTTATTCTTTCGTTCTTAAGTAAATAACTGTTCAAATCAGCAAAGGTGTGCTGTTCTTACTGTTCCGTTCAGAAATACAGTCCTCAAAAATACTTTTGAAGAATTGTCCTCTGTTCTCTAAGTCACTGAATCTTTTTTTGTCTCTTTTGTCCAGAAACGTCCAGAAAATCAGTGTGGCATGACAGAGAGAAAAAAGTCACTTCCTGGTAGGTTTTGTATGAGGGTGGAGTTTGTAAGGTCTCGTGGATTCACCTGCCAGATAGGTTTTTTTATGTTCTCCTTACACTTTTATTTTATTTGTGCATTTAAGCATCACCCGAAATAAATGAAATGCAATAAATAGAGAATTAAGTCAGAGGCGTGTGTATGTGCATGTTTATTGAACAAATTCCCTAATACGGTAATGAGTTTGTAAAACAGTTCTATAAAAAGTTTGCAGAATTTGACTACAAAGAATCAATTATCAATTCATTATGAACTGAACGCATTTTAGAAGTAATTGTAAACTCTTAACCACTTACACCCCGTGATGACGTTGCATCTACGTAGGCAAACCAATCAGCTGGTCTGTTCAGTGTAGAGGCAAGGCAGACTCACAGAATGGGCGGGTGTATATGAAATTATATACTTTTAGACAGGGCAAACCTGTTCAAACCTGTCTAAAATAAAGTTTATGGTTAAAAAAAAACATCCAACAACGGGTATGAACAACAACTAATCAAAACATTTACATTAAATGCTCTGAACACTTAACAGAAAAGTTCCTAAAGCACCATCTGGTGGCTAGATGAGGGATTCTGCTTAATTGCTCAAAACTGCACAGTTTTACCTCCTGGTATCTATGAAGATTCTTAACCATCACAGACTGCTGTGATATTAAGTTGATATTGCAATGTATCCAATT
>JAZGTK010014090.1:0-13942 GCA_036877625.1 Ambastaia sidthimunki
CTATAGCCAACAACTGCAGACATGGAGTTAGCATGTGGTTAAAAGGTGGAGAGGTGCATAGTCTGTTCATGAAATGTTCCACTGTCCTCACCCATTAGCTTTTACTGAGTTCATTGAAGTTGTGTAATTACAGTGCAGCCTAATTGATGACTGATGCAGATTCTTTCATGTGAATAGACACATGTTGCAGTGGGTGGAGTTTAGAGTTTGGAGGGTGTGGCTGTACACACCTAGATTAGCCAGGGTGGGTTACATGGTAACTCAGCCCAGCTTGTGGCCATAATTATATACCTACGCTTTCCATTGTGTTCTTGAAGAGAGAAAACATACATAATCTTAAGTTTTCAAGGCCTGTGTAGCTTTTATCTTAATTGAATGAGGACTTTTAGGCTAATTATCATTCAACGAAGATTCCAAGCTCAAAAGCAAAGTACAGGGGAGAAATTCTGAATAAGACAAGGCACAATCAGCTAGTTGTTATCTTAAAACAATGTTATGTGTTGCTAGATAACAATGTCATACTTTATTATGCATAGAGGCACATGTGGATATCAGACAGATTGAGTTTTAATTACATTGAACTTTTTAGTCATGCTTTTTGCAATGCATTATAAATACAACCTTTTAGTAAATTTGCCCTTTAATGATCTAAATAAACACAAAGAACATA
Source organism: Ambastaia sidthimunki (assembly GCA_036877625.1). Taxonomy (NCBI): domain Eukaryota; kingdom Metazoa; phylum Chordata; class Actinopteri; order Cypriniformes; family Botiidae; genus Ambastaia; species Ambastaia sidthimunki. The sequence goes on from JAZGTK010014090.1 coordinate 671, forward strand.
CACACAAAAGCATTGTGTTCCTCCTTATAAAAATAAAAAACCAAAGGACCACTGCTTTGACACATCAGTCTCTATTACTGTATGTCTAGTTTACAGTTATATTACTGTATAACCTCAACACCACTCAAACACATAAACACAACAGTCATTTCCCAAACGAAGACTAACAAAGAACCAAAAGATAAACAATGTTGATGTGTCTTTGAAGGTACGAGAGGATGGAGAAAATGAGAGAACAATTAGGAAACTATAAACTATAAAAGAACAGAGCAACTGAAGCACAGGTGTGCTGCACCTGGTATTATGTCATCAGTATTGTGTGCAATAGGCCTCAGGACGTGTGTGAGACCCGATTGTGACACAAAACTTCCATTCATCAGCCAGAAACTGAAGGAACATTCAGAAAGAGCTGTAGATCGCTATAGATTGTTGTTGTGTCTTGTGCTTGATTCTACAGGTGTGTATGAAGCATCTTATATTGTATATGATAAAGACAAATACTGCAGAGTAAATTTATTGTTGCTCTTTAAAAGCTCACAAGACGTATGTTTCATATGTTTCTCTTAAAATTTCATTAGAAATTAAACTGTGCACTCATGGACAATTGTTGACATAAAATAAGAATATTGAGCTATAAATTTAATGCAGGTAGCGTAGCTTAAATAAATTGTATGGAATTGAATGAAAATATTTGCTTGTAAAAACAGTTTTGGCTTTTTGAAAAATTGTGGGTTACAAGTGCCCAGTTTTGCTTCTATGTTCTCCTCACATTGTAAGTCGCTTTGGATAAAAGCGTCTGCTAAATGCCCAAATGTAAATGTACACGTGGAACAGTGTTAAATACAGATGTAAACGGTTCCAAACTATTTTGTTATCGGATCAGTTAAAAATGTATGAAAATGCTAATCCAGACAACACTGAAGGACTGCCAACTCATCTGTCAATCAAACATTCCTGTGCAACAAGAGTCTTATGGTTTGCCAGCTATGTACAGTACAGCTTTACAACCATAAAACACATGCACAAGCTGTTACAGGTATCAGCATGCAGTGCATTTAACACATACAGTTAGCACAACTGCTAGAACAAAACAACAATTTGCTAATTAAAGTAACATTAAATTTGCCATGAAATGAAAATGACTGTATATTTCAAAGTGATATTTAAAAACAACATTTAGAAACATGTTGAAATACTGAGTTACGTAGGAGCTGGCGACACGAAATTTGTTTGGATTTTAATACCCAGCATTTTTTTTACCCAGCTGTTTTACTATATTTTTAGCATTTTTTAGTATTGTGTGTGTGTTCACAAGGTGTGTGTTCATGTCCCCACAAGGATGGTAAAAGTCACACACACCTACATTGTGGGGACCACAAGGGAAATTGATTATTAAACATACTAAATGATTTTTTGGAAATGTAAAAATGCAGATGAGGTTTCTGTGAGGGTTGGGTTTAGGGGTGAGGGTTACGGGATAGAATATACAGTTTATACAGTATAAAAGTCCCCATAAAGCTTAGAATCCTAACGTGTGTGTGTGTGTAGGTGCAGGTGTGTGTCTGTGTAGATTAATGGACAGCATCATTCCTCACAGTCAATGACATCATCCTGACATCACTGAAGGCTATACAGGTCTCATTTGTCCTGCTTCATGCTGGGACAAGCTCCATCTGAGAATTCTGTATGGTTAACTGAGAAGCTAACAGAAAGACTGTAAATATAATCCAAGGCAGAAGTGACGCAGGTGCATACCAATAAATATAAACAAATGGTATACAAATGGTATACAACCTTAATTCCTGCAAGCATTAGTATAAACAAACGATGGTGGTCCAAACCGCATCTTGAGACTTGCTGTATTTTTCGTCAAAAACACCTCTTCCATCTCCCCAGCAAACGAATAGTGTACGTGCAGTTTAGCAAGCTTCTGTACACTGTGTAGAGCACATAGCTGTGAGAGCTATTAAAGGATTTGTTGGATATCACTGTTTATATGAAGGTCTTTGGCAATTAATCATGTTACAAAATGACAGAAAAGCAATTTAAGGTGGAATACACTATAAGCCCTAACGTGTTTGTTCATTTTCTTTGCTATAAGGGCCCAGTTTTGGAGAATGGTGACATATTATGACCTCATCTTCACTGAACATCTTCACGTTCAGATAATTGCAGCACAATCTCCTTCCCTTATGCTTGAATTCCAAACATTTCCAAATGACATCATTCCCAGATTCCTCAACATGTTGCTTCCAGTCAACTTTCACTGCCAAAACTTCACGTTGCAGAATCACTTGACTGATCTTGAATGCTACGATTGTTCAGACAACATGGATTTGAACCGTTGCTTTCTATGCGATTACATTTGGAATGGATACTAAGACAAAACACCACAAACAAGAGGATAAATTGACTTATGCCTTATATTAGCTAGTTTGTTGAAGCCATTCTATAACTTTATGTGATAAACAGAACAAAACAGAAGTTATTACACCGAAAATCTGAACTTCTGCCTTAGTTCTCCTTGGAACGTTGTGAGTTGAGAAGTTCTTTTGAGAAGCAGCATTGTCTAATTCATTCAATTGAATCCTTCTTTTGAATCTGACCTTTCCAGTGATTTGAATTGATTCATATAACCGTCACTGCTTCTTCATGAATCAGACAGAATCAGCAAACTCATTGTCTCTGGTGGAAGCAGTTAATAGCACATAATCATCAGTGAATAAGATCCTACATTTCAGTCTGTTTCTCACAGAAAACTATCGCATGACTGCAGGTGACTAGAAATACGTGCAGGTCATATTCAGCTCTCAAAATACCATTGTGAAGTTTGAAAGCTCAATTCATTGTAATTGCATTTTAAAAAGAGTGACCAACAAAACCTTCAAAAAATTTTCTGCCATGTTTCACAGAAGAAACAGATCTTGGAATGAAATGCTGGTGAGAAAATAATGACAGAGCTCTTCCTTTAAACAAACAACAAACAATTGACAATGAGTATCCTCAAATCTTTCCAATGTGTTGAGACAAACATGGAGACCTGGAAATAATAACATGGCTTAGACATGACTCCCTCAGCTGCATTATAATTGGCAGTTGGTTTATGGCCTGCTCACGTTCTTCTCAGTATTGTTGGTGTGAGGAGCTGTTGACAGGGCAGGAGAGGATGGGGCTGATAAGATAAATGCACTGCCATCAGTATTATGGCCCCTTCCTTTAGTCTTTTCCTCTTCTGTTGTGTTCTGTCACACAGTTTGTTTTGGGAAGTTTTCTGGCACAAACTGAAATGGGAGTAAAAGCATTTCTGTCATGTTCTTATCTTGCTACAACATGTTTTAAAGGGAATAGACTACATATAAATGAAAATTGTTGTCATCATCTGCTCACCCTCATGTCAAAAAGCACCATATTGCTTTAAAAGACTTAACAATTAGGCACACAATCATATGCACCATATAGAAAGTACCATATAGTACTTTTTGGCAAAGAGACTTTATGTGTTGATATTAGACACCTTGTTCAACACCGTCTTTAATTAAAAAAACTTTTGTGAATTCTGTCCTTTTTTCAGTGCCACCATTTTTGTTATAGTTAGACAAATAATGTGAAAATGTTCATTAGTTTTTATGTGGCCAATACTTTCATTTATTTTGTAAAATTTATGTGCCTGCTGTATACAGAAACTAACCTGCCCTGAGAAATATTCTGAATTAAAAATAACAAATGTGACAACTACTCCTGTCACTTCTATATCAGTTTTTCACATATTTATTGCGAGTTTTCTGCTTTTTAGCATATTATCTCTTCACCCTTACCTTCTTTTTCCTGTGTTTACTAAACCAGTATATTCGTGCACGCTAACTTGGTGTGACTTGGCGTTCTGTTGCCAAAGCACTCAAAGAGCAGTAACACACAATAGCCAAAACATCTCCCTGGATGTTTCTTCTATGTGCGGACACTCACTCTTGCTTCCCAGGGTGGTGGAGCATGTCCCATTGAAGACAAATAGCAGAGACGAGTGTGTGTGTGTTTGGGGGTCTTGGGGGTTCCACAGCTTCCAGCCATTAGCTCAATACTGGTCAGAACTGCTCAGAGAAGGTCAGATTAAGATCAGAAACCAGCAGGGGGTCGAATTGCTCTTTCCAGCAGACATGACTTGGCATGTTCCTCGATCCTGACCCATCAGCTCAGATCCTTTAGGGCTGAGTTCACCCTTGTTGGCTTTTCCATGCATAAACAATACACCGACTGTGATGTTTGATCAGCCTGTTCTAGTTTGTTAAAGTTGGGACCCCTGAAGCTTGGACATCTGCAAATTGGACATCATGTCATTTTGCATTTAAAACAAATTAGTTTCTTGTTTTAGTAAATTTGAGAGCTGTGAACAGAAAACAGTACATGACGCAACAAACAACTAAAGGGATACAATTAACTATTATTTTAACATCTTTAACCCTTTCTCTAATGTGAAGTCTTTTTCAAATTAAAGTTTCACCTCTGTGACTGACCTTTATTACCCATGGCATTTACAGAGGCTGACAACTAGTAATAATAGCTGAGCATTATGCTAAAGGTTCTGTAGCTAACTGGTAAAGCATGGCTATTGTTGACCAATTAACATTGTTATTGTAGTCAATACTTTGTTAAAATGTTTAACAAATGTTAAAAAACTTTAAAAATGTATATATTTAGTGATTCTTTAATGTGATTTGAATTACTCATCTTTCTGTGAAGCATGAATTTACACAGTACTAAGAAACCCATATTTCATATTTGCCTCCATATTTCAGGTAAGGGACACTATTACCATAGATAGAGCACATCAAGTATTTACATCAAGTCTTTCTGTGTTCTGACTTCAATCCTATCTCAAGTCACATCTTTCTCTAAGACTGGTGTGTTTTCCTGTCCTCTCTGTAGTTCAAGACCTCCCATTTATCTACAATAAACACAATTTCTGTGTTTCTTTGGGCTTTTCAATGCACAAAAGCCTTATTACTTATCATTTTTTACAACCTTTTTTAGCTCTAAGGCCGGAAAGACCTTGAAAAGATAAACGCCTTAAATAGATTCCATGTGAATATTGCATTTTCTACGCCATTGTCTATGGAATACAATAGGTTTTAAATAGCATTTGAGCTATTTTTTTTGGAAACAGAAACAGTTGAATGAATTGCTTATGTCACTCTCAATGCTATTGAAGGCCTTATCTCAAAAGCACTCTTGTCTCTAAGGATTCTTCAGACCACAACAGGGTTAAAAACACACACAAGACCCTGAAGTGTGGACTTATTTATATGTTTACACACCAGGTCTATTTTAATACCTCTATTTTTGCTGTCCTGAGTGAAGAGGGATATTAAAGAGTAGAAAATGCAGAGAGTGAATGCACCCTGGAATACCTCCTAACCAGGCCTCTTTTTCCTCTCAAAACCTGGTTATTTCAGTCTTTGTGAGTTGCTAGCCTGAGGCTGACTTATCATTGCTGGTCTGAAATATCATTGTGGTGTAAGAATGCATGTATGTAATTCCCTTTCTCTATATATGGAATTCTCTTTATTCTATATAGAGGGAATTATATCATGGCAACAGCACTTAAGAAAACATAAGCAGAAACCGGTTACTCCACAATAATATGCAGCGCCCTCTTTCTTCATCTAGAAGTTTATCCAACCACAACCCAGAGGAAAGAAAAATAAGGAATGAGACATGGCTCAAAAGAGATCTCGGAAATACAGTATATCTGTGCTCAGTTTTGCCAAGATACCATCTTGCAATCACAAATTCCGAAATTTTAGTATGAACTTTCTTATAAATTAGTTCAAATAACAAATAATTAAAATTAAGACATGGTTAATACTTAACAAAATACAACTCCATTAACTATTCTGAGCAATGAAAAAGCATTACAAATGTTATTCTCGTCACCTGTGGTACAAGAATACAAGTTAATAGTTTTGTCTCTTAAAACTTTCTACAGCACCTCATATCAATTGTGTTGTGTGCCTTTGAATTTCTGTTATTTTTTCACTTAGATCCTGGTTATTATCCTATGGAATTATAGGCCCATTTTAATCCTGTAGTTTTCACCCTGTATTTTATACCTATCCAGCACAGCACATGTCCTGACATGCCTCTTTATTAACACACACACTCAACAGAACAAACTACCTTGATCTGGACCTAATCTATCGTCCAGTGAGTTTGTCCAAGGTCCCAACCACAACACCCTCCGCAGTCTAAACAATGAAAGCCTTAAAGCGTCTCGGCCTAGTACAGCTGGGCCATGAGGCATATAGCCTCTTTTCTGCCTCTTTCATTTTAAGTTTAGACAACCTTAAGAAAACATCCGTCCCCCGTACGGCAGGCGCTCCCTCCTCCCCTTCAAAAAACTTGCCAGAGAATCTGTCAAGAGAGAACAAAGGCAGGGAGGAAATCATGGAGATAGTGAGAGAGGGCTCTGTAATTTATCACCTGTTGCCTCTGGGCGGTCCAGAATGACAAGGGCTTTGAAGATACGCACACTAGGCCCCTTAAGTGTGTGCATGAGGAACAAATTTGCAGCCAGTTTAGAACTGTTTTAGGAAAATAAATACACTTGTAATTGTTACACAACAGTGATACATACATATCCTTGTACATTACGGAGTGAATTGGTATTTTTAAATTACACCTGCAGATTATTTTTAATTATCTTTTAATTATTTTGAAGTTTACCTAAATAGTCATACAGCATGACAAATGTATTGTAGTTTTTCAATAAAATGCAGTATATACATGCAATATACATAAAAAAGAAAGAAAATGTTATTTAGAATAATTTTAGAGTAAATAAAACATGATATATTACAAGACCCTGGGGTTACTGCTTAAACAGTGTGTCAACTATCCAAATGCAGAGGACAAACGTTATGCATGCAACATTCATACAGCACTGCTCCCTGACGATATTACATTGACTGGCGTTGGACTGCCATCGCGTGGTCATAGGTGAACTCTATTTATTATATATAATTTATATAAAGTATTTCTTTTTCATGATTTTTAGATGCACTGCAGTAATGAAAAGTATGTGGTATTTTATGTAATCTAATCAAATGCATATTAACATGCATATGCATATTAAAAAAGCAAATTATATTTTAGCACAAAACCACCCTAAACGTTTTATATTTATTTAGTTAATTGGTCATGTTTTTACACTTAGTAAAATGAAACAGGGTTGGGATTTGCATAATTGTTACAATGCTGATATCTAAAATGCGAAGAAATCTTGACGGTCCTAAACATAAACTTATATTAATTTATTTTTGTATATAATTTCTTATTTTATCAGAAATAAGAAATTAGTTCTTATAATAGTTCTTATAATTAGTTCTGGCATAATCAGTTCTTAACAACACACGTACTTGACAGGTTTACCACACATGTGGTTTCTTGTGCGTCATGACGTCAGCCTTCTTGAAGCGCACGCTGTTCAAGATCAGGTTTGTGTTGTGAAACAGGAAACAGTAAGAGGCGTTAGTAGCAGCGGTGGTAGTTAGCCTTCTGGCTACCAGCTTTACACAGTGAAATTACAAAAAACAGCATATCTGAGAGATACAAGAGAGTATCGACTAGCCGACTGAGTGGTTTCATCAGTGGGAGCGACATGTCAGAGACGTACGGTAAAGATCTTTCACTTGTGTTGCTGCTGTTATCGCTGATGCTGTTAAACTGATGAAGCTAGCGATCACTGGCGCGTGCTGCCTGTATCAACATCATCACCAGACAAACGACGCTGTATCCAAACCTGTATTTCTTTAAACGAAACATAACGTAATTATATGCCCTTAAACTCACTCCTGTGAGTTCCTGGTCGTGGTGTGGTCAGGCAGCTTGTGAATTTGTGTTTACTAAGGTCTCAAACGGGCCTGTCACACCAACTGCACGTTTGAGGTTGTGCACTAATGCTGATAGAATGTTTTTACTTCAATGTGTACGTTTGTGTTAAGATAAAAAAATGGTTTACTAGTTTAAAAGATTTGACAAATGCTGTCACTGCCTTAAATGGTCTTTCAAGTCGGAAATGAGTTACAAATCAAAACTATTTATTTTAAACTTGTCAACAGTGATTTGAGGACAGTTTCCTGTATTGCAGTTTATTAGTGTACACGCAGCTGTTCTGTGCATGCCACTTCCGTTAACAGTACCGACTCACATCTTCAGGAACATCATGCATCGTTACACGTGATCTGGGTCTTTCACACACACCTGTTTGTGTATGTGTACATGTTTAGCTATACTTGTGAGGGTCAAATGTCCTTACTAACAAGAAATATCATGACCAACTTGTGAGGACACTTCTGATCATAAATAAAAGGGTCATAAATCAGCCAAATCATGTTTTAATTGTAACGCCATGCACATGTTTGTGTGAGGGTTGGGGGATAGAATGAATAGAAAATAGCCTAATATAAAATCAATGGAAGTCTATGGAATGACCTCATTAATATAGTTAAACGTGTGCGTGTATTGTTGGATTGGTCTGTCAAAAGTTTAGAGATTTAGCTTTTAGCACATTTAATGCACATTTAATACATTTAATGTGACAATACGCGGCATAGTGCATTAAGTTTAGTGTGCCTTTATAAAATAAGCAGTACATACATTTTCTGTAAAGAGCATAGCTTCAAAGTGAGTGTCTTATACAGTAAATTCATGGCTGATAGTTTCAGATCTTATGTTACACTGTATATCTTGGGTCTATGTTATTGACTGATATATTTGTGCTGTAGGTGATCAAATATTAATGAAGTTCATGTCAATGCTAGTTTCATGTTGCAGAAATCTCCCCCTCATGCTCTTATTCTCGCTTCCATCCCCTGCTGTAAAAAAGTCAGCTGTAAAACAGACTCTGTTTCATTGTTCTTGGCCTACAAATCATTATTCCATGCCAACAGAAACTAAATGACCATCTTGGCCTGTCACTCTAATGGCTCTTCAATGGTGCATTGATATCTTTAGCAAGTTTAATATAATCTCCAGGGGCAACGCTAATAACATGCAGTCACTTGTTCATGGCATTGTATGCTGAGCTTTTGTAGCCCTGCTGGAACACTGCTTGTGTTAGACATGACCTCTTTGTAGCAGGGATGGGAAAATAAAGCCTCGTAAAGCACTGAAGCTTTCCGCTGACTGTTCCGGGAAAAGAGTCAAAGCTTCGAGAAGGTTGAAACAGCGCCATCTGTTGGTTACTAAAAGAATACAGACGTTCTAGGAAATGCGCTTCATCGGATAAACCACATACTGCATAGATGTTGTGTGCACAGATAAATCCTGACACCAGCACCGGATTACTAAGACAAAACCAAAAGTGCAAAAAAAAAAACATAATTAGTGACAAAAAAGCTTTGATGATTTAAATGGAAAGTATTGATTAATAAACTTGAAGTGTACAATTCTCCTTACAAACCAACCAGACCAAGGAGGAAAGTAGATTCAAAGTTCTTTCACCCAAAGCGAAACATGCACATGATTAGACAGAACATGAAGCTTCGTTTAGTGTTGATAATGTGATTCTGTGAAATCAAAAGATGAACAGAAAAGATGTTCTGAAGATAAACAACTGCCTTATGGTGTGGACGTGAGGGCAAATAATGACAGAATTTTCATTTTAGGATGAACTATCCCTTTTACTAGTGCTGTTCTTTACATTTAAGCATTTTTACCATGTTAAACCTAGACTAAATTATGGCATTTGGTTCATTAGATTTTTAATACCCTTTCACTTCCCTTATGGGTTTAGCAGTGGAAAGTGATGCAGTTAGCACACAGCTATAGTGTTGTAATGAGTGATTTAGTTATTTGCAAATAGTTGTTGGCACAGAATTCATGTGTACATGCACATACCAAATGCTTTTTTATAAAGAGAAACTCAAGGTCATAATGTCAGAGTCCTCAGACTTGCACCAAAAATAGCAGCCATTAGCTGGCTGGATCACTTCATTTATTATGACTCAATATAGACCATTTTAGTTAATATGATTCAGAATAGACCACTTCATTTAATAGCACTCAATACAGACTACTTTATTTAATATGATTCAATACAGACCACTTTATTTAATATGACTCATTATACCTAAATGCTTTCTTGGAGCTTTTGTGCTATTTATTTCCTCAGTGAAAAGTCAAGTAGAAAGTCCTAACATTTTATGATAGATTGTTCATAATGACTGTGTTCTGAAACCTAGTGAGCTCCCTATCTAGACAGCATTGTAGAGCATCATAGGTATGCTGCTCACAATAGGACTGTTTTAAAAAGTAGGCAGCAGTGTTATGCTGTCTACTAAAATGCCTTGTTTTGGTAGTATTACATGTAACCTATCCTTCACCAGAAACTTAAAGCAATCCCAGAATGCATTGCGGGCTCATGATGGATGAGTCACGAGAAATAATGGTGTTTTATTTAATACTTTAAGTATCAATGAAAGAGATTTCAATAAGGACTGTTTTACCCAATAATATGTGTGTGGAGTGTATTTTTATATGTTTTATACTAGTCTTGTGTCATTAGAATAGCTACTGCCCGAATATGCATATCCTACTTTGTCAAAATCAAGTGGAGTCACTGCCTATATAAAACACATTTCTAATCAGTCACTTTAAAGGTTCTGTTTCAGATTCCGACTTACAAGGTAGCTGTCTATCTATGCAAGGCAGCTCACTTGGTTTTAGGCAGTGCCAATGTTTGCTCAAAGGGACATTCAATACTATATTGATCCATGTGCATTTACCTACATGGTGCAGATGTTTCATGCTGACTGTGGTGGTCCCACAGTCTCCACAGATCCTCCATTAATGCTCAAACTCTTCTCAGTTTCAGCCATTAGGCTTGAGTGCATCTCATTTGCGAATAGTTCTTTCTTTCGTGCCCTTCCAACATAAAGAGCTTTTGGGACGACTTGCATTGCACGGGTCAGAGGCTAAACCCTGCGGTCTGTTGCGTAGGCCGGGTCGGGACCCGCTCCACTTTGACCGAACATCTGCATGGTGCACACACTTGCTAAGACCCTACTATTATGTCATTATGTCTTAAATGAAGGCCCATACCATAATGCACCAATAATGCTATTCTATTGTTTTTTTTATGGTTCCTATTTATAATTCCTTTATGAATTTAAAAGCCACAAACTGATCCTTGATTAGCATTATTACTTTATATTACTTAACATTTAATGATATAATTAGATTTGTAGAGGAGTGATGTTATGTGATGTGAAAGTAGTTGTGTTAATGGCCAATGCAGTTAGTTTTGGTTGTGGTTTTAACATACACATAAACACACACACACACACACACACATACATATACACTTACACACATGCAACACATATTGGATTGAAAGATTCTATATGAGTTTAATTATTGTTATAATTATTGTTGGTGTTGACCTCAATTGTTGTTATTTGTGCCTTTGTATATTGATTGCCTCCTTTTGTATTGTAATAAGAATTATTATTATTTTATTTTTTTTTCTTTAATTATTTTTGCCATGAATATAGCCATTGATGCTGACATGGCGTTAAAAACATGAATAAATAAATAAATACACACATGCAACTGTTGGAAGAACATTTCAGGATGGTTTTAATTGCCTCGGAAAGAACACACACCTCAGATAAGACCTCCCTAGTTCAGTTAGATTAAAGAAAAATCAGGATTGTCCTGTGCTCGGGAAGTGATCCACACAGCTTAACTGTAATATTGATTCTTTTTCTCTCCCTCTTGGTTTCAGATTTCCTGTTTAAGTTCCTGGTGATTGGCAGTGCTGGGACGGGGAAATCATGCCTCCTTCACCAGTTCATAGAGAACAAGTGTAAGTGCTTATTAATGTCTCACTCTCACAAAGACTTTAATTAAAAAATGACCTTTTATTCTCGCAGTGTTCAGCAGAGACAAAGAGGAGCATATTGAATTAAGTTCTTTGGGAAATCGAGATTAGCTTTACATGCATTTGTAATGTGAATAAGGCAATTCATTCTAAAGGCTAAGCAATGAATAAAACTATGCTGTCAGTCCAATGGCAATTAAATCCAATGGCAATTAGGGCGTTAAATATACTACATGCAACTAAATATTAACAAATGCTTAAGCAAATTGATTTCGCGTTAAAGTGAGTGCTAGAAGTCTTTTTATATTGTTAGATTTCACTTTCAAGTCAGCCGTTGTTTAAAAAACAGCAGCCTGAGTTTTGAAACAGTTTTGAAACATGCTGAGCAAGTTTATTAACATTAGTTAAATTGTTAGCATGTTTAAAGCTACAGCTGCAAAAAAAAGTTTGGAATTCCAGTCTCTTCAATAAACTGTTTATGTTGCTACATTTGCCCGATTGAATTTGTCTCTAATAGTTACTAGATCAGTCCACATTTTGTGAGTTAACAATGCAGAAATCCTGGTAATTGAAAAGAAGCCAATGTTTTCCTTAAAAGCACAGATGCACAGAAAGAAACACAGTATGACTTTTTAACCAAACATCATCATTCACAGTTAAACAGGACTCCAACCACACCATCGGTGTAGAATTTGGCTCCAGAGTCGTCAATGTTGGCGGCAAAACAGTCAAACTGCAGATCTGGGACACTGCCGGACAGGAACGGTTTAGGTAATTTTTCTATGATTCGTTAGGTAGAATGTCCTCATGGCTGCATGCTGACCTAAACGGTTGAGGTCAGTCTTTGCTTGTGTCTCATAGGTCAGTGACCCGCAGTTACTACCGTGGAGCAGCGGGGGCACTACTAGTTTATGACATCACAAGGTAAGAACACATTTCTGAAGTTGTTCTTCAAAGTAATTGTAAAGTGAGTATTTGCTTGTATGCCAGACACACAGAGAGAATGACAGTGGCATTAAACGGATAACCCCCGGTTGCTACGCTTCTGTCACAGTAATAGAGCGGGAGAGAATAAAAGAATAGCAGTTCTTTCATGACTGACAGCTTGGTAATAAAATATCATATTTTGGCATGCAGCAACGGAGAGTGTCGGCTGCACACAGCGCAGACGCAGTTTGATGGATCACGTGCATTTGTCAGACCTTGTGTGTGTTTGATGGAGAGAATATAGAGGTCATCTTTAGCCCTGGACTGTCAGGCTCACATTCAGTGCTTTAAACTGAAACATCAAACTCATTCATCCGTTACTTTGGCCACGGGCTAACGGTTGCCATGGAGACTGAACACTCAAAGCAAGTTTCCAGAAAGCGTGACGTGCGCAGAATAAGGAAATGTGA
>JAZGTK010014091.1:0-13941 GCA_036877625.1 Ambastaia sidthimunki
TAAAATATATAAATAATGTTGGTTTCATGATGCAGTGATATTGTGGTGATATGACCAGGGTTTTAAGACATAATATAAACCTACTGTGGGTCTTACAGTGTTACAGCACACAAATAAACTAATTCCATGCATCCAGGCTCCAACTGTGATCTTGTGACGTACAAAGAGCATAAATCCAGCAACCTGAAAAGATCTGAGGTATTCTGGGCTGTTGTTTTTAATATCCCAGAGTCTTCAGTGAATATATATTCTCTGGACACCTGTATGCCTGAGAGGATGCACTACTCTTCAAACAACATGAAAGCAGATGGCAGCAAGGGGACAGACTCGCTCCCTTAGAAAGACACTGAAAGATATTGTCTCAGGTGAGAGGACATATGTTAAGCTGTAAAAGATTTGCACAGGCGAGCAGGAAGAAGTCCATGTTACTTGTAGGTTACTTGTACAAATTAACCAGCATTAGAATAGGGCTCGGGTAGGCCACCTTATATTATTTGTCCCATTTAAACCTTTACTTCATTAGCCTACTTCTTAGCCAGGCTAGTGATGTTTCTTGTCTCTGCTATTTTAAATCTCTTCTTTTTTAAACTGTACATGCATGTATTTATATATACACAGTAATTTGTACTATATCATTTAGTATTTTACAGCATAAATTTCATTGTTCGATAATACTAAATTTTATACAAATTAATTTTTAACACTAAACACTAAAACAACTACACATAAATGTGCCAAAAGGGCCCTCATTTTTTATTTAGTAATTGGCAACAGCGTCATCTTTTGTGGTAATTTGTGGTCTGACTTGTCAGTGTTTGTGTAAACGCTGAACATGATGACTTTACTCTAAAGAAGGAACACAGCTCAACACTGTTTGCACGGGACGTGCAACTAAACACAACACATGGATCTTAAGAAACGTATTTTAAAGTTAAGTTTAAAGTCTTAAAAACACAATAATACAAGATGTATGTATGGTATAGACCAGCAATAAAAAAAAATAGTGAATCTTGTAAACATCTGCCATTTAACATACCAGTAAGCTCAAACAACGTTTAACAGAATTAATATTCAGAAGCCAAGAAATGGATCTTGAAAAATAATTTAAAAGTCTAAAGTCTATTTTCTTAACTTACATGACAAAAATGTTGCAATGACTGGTGTTTTTGGAAAGCCTCGTTTTTATGCTTCTCAATGGCACTGCATGTTAGTGTATCCTTGGCAACCAGGCATTTAAAGCCGTGCCATTCCGAGAGGCTGATGAGATTTAGCATGTGTCCCCTGCCCACATTTTGGATGGTTACATCCCTGTCTAGAAATCAAGCGCACATGCTTCTACACAATGAGCCATGATTCTCAGGCATGAGTTTGAAACTGGCTTGCGACATTTGATCGCATTTCTTGCTGTAAATTCCTGACATATCTCTAATGGACTCTATAGAAGAAGTGTCAAAAGAATTTCAAGCATTCAAGTGAATTTATCAAGCAAATGTTTTGTGTAGTTAAGATGTGACGTGACCGTCTGGTCTATTTTTAGTTCTTTAAAGTGTTTAAACATGTCTGTTTTCCACTAAAGGAGAAGTAACTGGTGGGTTTGAACTTAAGGTCAGCTCAGGCCACGCTAATCACACACCGAGTTCCTCTGTAAGCTCACAGGTGGAAAGGTTCTACTGTAGAAAACAAACCAACATACACAAGCTTCTAAATGTACATGCATAAGAAGATGCAGGTTGGCTATGAATTTGGTGAACACCTACTAACAAGTTATTATTGCTCTAGTGTGGTGCTGATCCTCCAGTCTGACTATGCAAAGGGTACGAGGTGAAGTGTCAGACACAAGCATGGGACATTTCTAAACCAAAAAACAGAACCCAGTGACATCACCTAAATTTGAAAACATCATATTATGTCACCCTCTCTCTCACCCTATCTCTGTGATCTCATGCCTAATTTTTTAAAACATTAAAGGGTATACCAGAGTCAGTTCATCCATAAGCACTGGTTCTCTATTGGTGAGCTGAAACCAAAAACATTGGTCTCGGACAGCAAGAATAAAACAACGCTAAATGCTAACTAATGTATATGTATTTTCCTGGCACATGGGAAAATTTCCCTTTTCCTGTGCCACGTTGCCTTCATTCCATTATTTTTATGCAAATTCACTACCTGTAGGTAATGTGGCTTACATTTGAATAGTTTTAAGCCCAATGTTTCTCCATATCCTAAAAATCACATTTTGTGTTTGAAATTGTAAATGTTGTCACGTTATTGCCCTGTTAAGTTAATAGGGCAATAAATTGCTTATTTTTGGACCTGTGCAGTTCATGATGATTTCAATTACAAAGTTTAATTTTAGGGCTGAGTTTGTTCACTTTGTACAATAAACAATTTTAAAGCACTCACTGATGTCTACGAGGTGTTGAGCCAATGTGGGGCAGAGCACACAGTGAGCCTTGGGCCTCAAAGACAATTCAGATCAAGTTGCAAACTCTGTGAGCTTCTATAAATAGCATGGTAGGATATCACACTCACAGCACTAACTAATGGGGAGGCACATGCGTTGTGGCCAGTGGGCTAAAGAGCAGCCAAACACTGCCAGAATACACTTCACACATTTTCTCTCCCCCATCCTCTCTGCCTCGCTCTCTCGTCACACTCTTACTATGGCTGACAGTCTGTGGGGTGCTTATGATAGAGGAAAAGATCTGTTTAATTTAAAAGGCCTGCTTTGCCAAAACTCTCAAGATGAAATGCAACCTTATCTGTTGTGCCTGATCTGGGGTCAGGTCTTGGTATCAATATCTCTCTCTGTATCAAACACAGCACTAACTTAATCAGCTTGCATCACTGAGACCCTAGAGATCAGTCAGGAAAAAGAAAATTAGGGAAGCATTTGGGTAGCAGTCTTGTGAGAGAGGTTTGGTGAATGGGATGTAAACTTTAACTGAAAAAAAGAATGACCTAGAAAGAAAAGTCTTAAGGTCAACATAAAACCAAAATTGCCAGTTTATTTTAAGACATGTTTCACCTGTGCATGTTATACCCGGAAAAAAAACAGTGGTCTTCATGCTATCGATTCAGAACATAATAGCTGGTACCAAAAACACACTGACTCATTTACATTTAGCAGACACTTTTATCCAAAGCACCTTACAAATGAAAGAACAATAGAAACAGTAAATCAACGGGGAAAAAAGGCAACAGTATCACTTTAATTATCATCCTGTATATCATCTTTTAAAGCACTTCATTGGGTTTGTGTGAGCTGGTCAACTGGTTTGATTATGCTAAAGTGATCCTAGAAGTGTTTAGACAGATCTTATTAAAAAATGCATGCTTGTCATTGCATTAGATTCAAAATATCAAACCAAGTCACATCTGCTTCAAAGTCCTAAGTGATGCTCAAAGTTTACTTGTCTGGGACATTTATGTCATGACTTTAAACCAAATGAACTCAGGGTAACTTTTAAGGTAAATATATGTACAGTACATAAGTCAGCTCCTCTTAAGTTCACACAGGTGTCGAAGGAGTGACCACAGGTGTAGAACTTCAAATTAACTATCGACATCCACTAACGTTTGACAACCAGAGTGTGTCCTAATACAATATTTCTTAATTCTGAGTAGCATATTTATTGTTTAATCATTTAAAACTGTGTATCAATGTTTTAACGTGTGCTTGTGCCATCTTTTGTCAAAAATTTGTTTGCTTTATAATTTGTTATGAAATGCAATCTAATGTATACAGTTGTAAGCATGATTACAAAGCCGAAATACTTTCTGTCGCAATTAAATGTGCATTATGCATGTATGCCCTAATGTCTTAACATTTTGCAACACAATTAACAAACCGTTCTGTATTATGGGAAAAGTATTAATTTTGCCCAATAATAACTACATTCCCATTGACTTAATGAATTTGATAGTGAGTAGCGGCCGAGTACACTGTGCTCAGATCAACAGCAACGCTCAGAGTCACATTCTTGAAGTACCTGCCTCTTTCTAACAGTTAGTCGCCACACTCAAACCGCCTTGCTCGTTTTTCTTAACCTAAACCTTCAAACGGCACTCAAAACGCACCAGATCGAGCAGCCACAAGTGCTACAAAGTGCTTCATGGCGTTTTGTGTCGTTTGACGGTCACATAGAGACGGGCCCGACGTTACTCTAAGCCTATCGTCAGCTCATTAGCATCTATTGCATTGAAGAGAGCCAGTTAGCTAGCCAGTTAGCAGTCGAGGCTAAGCCAAAGATTCCTCACAGCTGTGACTGCGAGCGAGTTCAGCGCTGGAACGCTTCACTACAAACGCGCCGCAGATACGCACAGACAACCGACAGTTTAATAGGTTTCGCGCCTTTTAGAAATTGATACATTGTAACAACAGTGACGCAGAGTTGAAAGCTCGAAACGCTCGGCGCCATCAGAGCGCGTCTGTATTCTGACACCCAGCCTGTATGAGTGCGTGTGCGCGCAGGTTTCCTACCCCATTCCGCTGTGCGTCTGAGAGGGGAGGCCGATGTCAAGAGTGACGGCCAGCCGACATCACCCGAAGTGCCCGCCACCACCGCTCGCTGCCACTGCGCAAGATCCTCCCCGGCTGCGTTAAGCGCCCAGCGCGATTCCCAGAAGTAAAGCCGGTGGTTTAGCAGAAGATGCTTTAAAATGCTGTTTATGTTCGGGTTCAAGCGGAAGACGAGTCAAGGGGAAGACAGCAGATCATGACTCCGCTATTGGAGACGCTGTCTGCATATTCCAGCCCATAGTCTAGAGGTAGCAGAAGGCGCACTCAGAGCTCACTGATGAGGCGCTCAGACAGACAGCCGCTCTAGCGTTCATTACTCAACTCACTGTACACACAAATGAGTGACACACTCACCCAGAGCTTCATGAGAACTGTTTCCCGAACTCTCAATGAGTTCCAATATCAACTGATATTACAGAGTGCAAATGACAGTTTTGTATTCTATAATCATTTTATTTTTATCATAATATACCATATTATTAAACACATAATTATTATATATTATTATAATTGTTACTTTTACAGACTATTATTGGAAATTAAAATAAAATTTTTATTTGATTAAAAATGACTGTATAGAGAGCATATATATGAACATGCATGCTTATGAAAATGTAAACATTTTAAACGGACCAAAACATGTAAGATATGTATATGGATAAGTAAATGCCATAATTCATTATATAATAATGTAATACTTTCATATTATTAATAAATAATAACAATTGCTTATATATAACAAACTATATAAGCAATGATAAAATGTTTACAAGAGATCTTAACTGAATGCACATATTTGAAATATGCACATATTAATTAAATGAAAGTTTCAACCTAATTTAAATCAACAAACTCATTGCAGCAACACACTCACCCAGAGCATGTGTTCTGCTCTTTCAGTGCTTTTACAATATCCACTGATATTAGATGATTGTTTTATCAAATGAAATAGTCAAAACTTTATGTAACAAATACAATTGTTTACAAAAGGACTGTACAGATAGCCAGTATATATACATACATGTGTATGTAGAAAAGCTAAACTAAGTAAACACTGTGTTTTGAAAAATATGTTTTGTCCACTGTTATTAACAAGATTATTTTACCACTCAGAAGCCATAACCAATTAAAATTTAAGCCTTAAATAAAAATTTCCTATATTGAAATCTGTTTGCCACTTTTCTTATTGCTTTACCAAAACTCAGAGGAACATATGAGTTATGTGATTGTGGTTAGACGAATGAAGTTCATGTCTGCTCTGGGTAAGAGACATCAGACGCACAATGTGATCTGACAACAGAGGTATCAGATGTATCAAGCCTCTTAGATCTCTCTTTACCTGGCATATGCCAAGATCAGTACTCTTCCCCTGGGAGGCATAGAACCCTCTGAAACATTTGGACCTTTATCACTGGGGTTCAGACATCATTTCACAGATGAGCACTCCCTCTGGTGGTGCTAAAACTGTTAAAAGTCCCAAAAAGTTCCTTTAGCGATGTCCTTGATGAGTTTAGCCTTTTACTGTTGGGTTGACAAAGCAGGCAAAACCTTGTTCAAAAACACAAATGTGTATGATTATGTAAATTGTGTGTCCTAAAGTGAATTAACTGTAGTTTCATATCCCACTGACTTACACCGAATACACCAAAAGTTGCACCACAGTGAAATCAGCCCCACTCCAAAACCACAATGCAAGCTGATCTAATTGTGTGCATACAAATAGCTCCTTTATGAGCTGGATGTGTTTATAGTTTTTACCCTGAGGAAGCGTGTGTTATAATTTCATGTTCATGATGAAACCTAGCGAAATGTATGCTGTTAAATTTGTGTAGTAATCCTGCAGTATGGACAGTGTAAAACTGGGAAGTCAAAACTATAATAGTTCCATTGGAATGAGAAGTTAGTGTTTATCTGCATTGGCAGGGGTGTTTTCCTGAAAAGAATTGGGTTCTTTCCTTTTGTCTTCCAGATCTGGTGTTGTGTTACACTTTCAAATGCCAAGCCTGAGGAGAAAGTAAGAAAGAGAGAGACATTGAGAAAAGAAAGACAGTAAGAATTTGGTTACGTACAAAACTGTTTAAAAACTGTAGGAACCAGAGATCACATACAGGCTTAATTAAGGATGAAGTGTATAAGTTAAAAACTTTCTCATATTCCAGTTTAATGTAAACACTGTGGTGCTATCAGAGAATTGCTCTGTTAGTTTGAGCATTCTGACCAGCCCAACACAGCAACACTGAATCAACCAATGACACGTAATAATACTGGATAATAAATTTCTTAAAAGTGTGTCTGCTTTATGCTTTACATTTACGCATTTGACAGATGCTTTTATACAAAGCAACTTACAATACTGGTTTCAGGTTACAAATTCAGGTTACATATTTTATCACTGTGTGCGTTTCCTGGGAATCAAACACACAAATTTTGTGCTGCTAATGCAATGCTCTACCAGCTGAGATACAGACTTAAACAACAGTTTCGGTTGATAAAAGGTAAAACAACAGGTTAATTTTGAAATTAGTATTAATTTTTAGGCATATCTCACTGGGTCTCTACGCCCCAAAAATGTAAAACACAAAAATAAACTTCATCATTTTTATTTTACATCAATAATGAATATGTTCATGTGTCTGTACAAAAAGAGTGTGTTGGTTAACATTGTTTTTTAACAAAAAAACAATTTTTTTGGACACTTTTAGCAGAAAAGTGTCCAAATCATTCCCTCTCCGTGCTGATCATTTAACACACAAAGAGCGTTATGTGTGTTAATACAGGTGTTTTAGGATGTGGCTCTCTGCGTCCTGTGTCTTATTTCTTTCCTGTTACCTTCAGCCGCTGCGTGCCACAACAGCGATTGCATCAATTAGGCAAGGAAACGAGAGTTAGTCACAAGAACCAAACAGAATATAAAGAGAAAGAAAATGAGATAGAAGAGGAAGGTCAAGAGTAGAGCAGGAGAGCGAAACAGTGGGGAATGAAAGATCCTGAGGAGGAGAAAAGGGGAGAAAGCTGTGTTGTCATGGAAACTGGCAAGGCTCTTAAGACCAAAACAAGAATGTAAATTGGTTTACCCTCTGAAAGTGTGATGGAATTGGATAACAAGAGAAGTGTAAAATAGTGAGGGGTGATAAAAAAGGAAGCGTGATTGAGGGGGAAAGGAAATGGTTGTGATAACCTGACAGGTTTACAGCTTCTTCAAAATCACATTTAAATCACATTCCATCACATTCACCTACTGTATAGGCGATGTTGAAGAGTTAACATCAACATAAGCTGCAAATATGTCAAATCTAAAAAAAAAAATGCGTAAATATTAGCTGGTGTGACAGGGCAATTGGAAGAAAGAGCATCTAATTAGGTGGAGAAATCAGTGACTTAAGTAATTACGAAGTGCTTTTAATTAGCTTAGGGAGAAACTAAGGTGGGTTGTTAAAGAGAATGTGTGTGTGTGCTGTGTGTAAATGTGTCTCTTTGTTGCCTTGTTTGTCTTTCACAAGTTTAATTTAGCTTGTTAGTAGTGGGGAATTCTCCAGAGATTTTGAACTTCCCCCACATCAGTGTTTTATAGAAAAATGAAATAACTCCATCGCAGACAGCCACAGGCAGAAAAAGAGAGAGAGACAGCAGGTTGTCTCCATGGAAAATTGAAGATATTAAGCATTGAGAATCTGATAGTAGTTATAGTCTGAAACTTCAGTGTGTATTGCCACACACTGTTCTAAACTAATTTCAGTTTTACCCAGAAATTAGTTTAGAACATTTAAAGGATGATGAGATAATATTTCATCATTTTGAAAATATTCTTATATTCAACTCTATTTCAGCAGAATATACAGTAGTATGTAATACTGTATACTGTGCAGTATACTTTTTGCCACAATGTGCAGTATGTTGTATAAAACAGTGTCCCACTGACTTCCACGATGCAATGCTCAATTGCACACTCTTTACAGCAATATTTTGACTTGTTTATGGACAGTCAACAGTATTTTGTAGTCATTTTTATTTCACTTTTTATTCCCTTTTTACAGTTTTACAGTTGATACATACAAGATTTGTCTGGTTAGCATGGATAAGTTTACCTGTAGTTATTGTATTACCAGCAGGGGCTAACGCTAACCAGACCATTCTTGACCCTTTGGATGTCACAAATCTCTTATTTTTTAACCTTTTAATCAACCACCCAGCTCCATCATGGCATGTACGTTTGTAATTTCTCATCTACTAGTATTTCTCTTGTAATACTAGTAGTTTTTTGCAAAGTGATGCTTTGAACACTTGTTTCACACCCTGATATTCACATACTATATAGTATGAAAGTAGATGATTTCTGGCGGATGTCATATCCTTGTGGCTCCAGAGTACATTTACATTTATTTATTTGGCAAACGCTTTTATCCAAAGTGACTTACAGTGAATTTAATGTATACATTTTTTAACAGTACTTGTGTTCCCTGGGATCGAACCCACAACCTTTGCACTGCTAACGCAATGCTCTACCAGTTAAGCTATAGGAACACTCCTGGTAATTTGTCACGGGCCTTTAAAAAAATCAATTTTCAAATCGTACACTTCACACCAGCTCTGTCCATGTATTACGTACATCCTTAGTAACTTCTTCTGAAAAGGAAATTATTTTCAGAGATAAAACATTTTGCATTGTAAAATCATGCCATGACAGAAGTTCTCTTGATGGCAGCACAAGGTGACTTTAGGTGTCAAGGCAGTCACCACAGTTTTACTGAGTGTGGAATTAGTTCTTGGGTTTTATATTGCTTTTTATATTTCATAGAAACTGATAAGGGAACATGGAAAATGATTATTAAACTGCACTGCATATTTTCATCCTGATGCTGTTGTTTTCTTTATTAAGTGTTACAGTGAGTCTTTATGAACTGACATTGTATTGAATCCACCCAACTGGATATTTATTAAATGATCTCCTGTGTTCCAAGAAAACACAGTCATACGGGTTTGAAACATCATGAGGGTGAATAAATCATGACAGAGTTTCATTTTGGGGTGAACTGTTGCTTTAAGGCGGTCCACACTGTATCTTACAGAATTTGTATAGATGTGTTTATGGCATGGTGCTGTTAATCAGTTCTGCTTTTTTGTTTCTTTGTTGAAAAATGTCAGGCTCTCACTGCTTGGACAGCTTTTCCTTAAACAGAGAAGGACATGTCAGATATGATAGAAGGTTCATTCAAGGCTAGAACACTTTCAAGGCCAGGCACACTTTATACAAAGACCCATGTTAATGGACGTTTAGTCATAACACTCCTACTAAAGCTAAAAGTGAGTCACTTCCCACAAAATTCTTTCTGCTCAATACCAAAGACATTTTTATATTCCTCCAGTTTTCAATACCTTCAATCTCTGATCTCTTAAATTTTCAAAGCAACACTTTACTCTTCCCACAGCTTGCCACCTACGTTTCTCTCTCTCTCTCTCTCTCTTTCTCTCTCTCTCTCTCCCATACACACAAACATCACGCAGATGTATTTTAACGCTCTGAGCTGCTGGAATCCCATCATTAGTTGCCACGCTCAGAGTCTTGCCTTGATAGGTCAGTTGCCTGGCAACTAATGGTTTCCGTGGTGACAACAATACCCCTGCCATTGTGTCTGTAAGTTATCTTACCCTACTCCTCAACGTGAATGACCCTCATTTCTGAAAGCACTCTCTGCAGAGTCAGCCCACTATTGCTCTTATATGTTGACACATAAAAGACAAAACACCATTTTCAAACATCTGCAGTCTCTCTGCATGTATACACAGTGTATGTAAGTGAGACGTGTAAAGCAAGATAAAATGTTGTGTGTGCTTTTCACTCCTGGTGGGGTCTTGTAAAATTACTTGTTGATTAGCATGTTAACTCTCATACACTGCGGTGTTAATTGAACTAATGTAAGGTTTCGGCAAGCTAATGAGGCACTAAATAATTCATGAATTTCCCGGTAGCCTCTGTTATCAGAAGAGGGAAATGTTTTGCTGCCTGCATATGCCCTAGCAGTCTGTGTTTTCACTAAAGTAACAGTGTGTTTCCTGCCAGGAATATTAAACAACAGTATTTAATTGGTCTAGAACTGTTCAATTTAATGTTGATTTAGGCTATTTGCTCATGCTATTGTAACTTTTTTGAGTTAAATCGGCATCATGCTAAGAACAGCTTTGAAAAACACTCTAATGCAGGGTCATAACCACCAAGGACAATGAGACGCATCCATCCCAATATTCAGATTAGTGGTCAGTCAATATGGGTTATTTAATGCAGATTGCCACAAGATGGCGCTAAAAGTCTTTTAATAAGTGACTTTAAAAGCCAGACCTCTGTTGCTTAAATAAATTACTAACAAGCTATTGATTTATACTGGGCTCATTGTAATTATGAAAACGAAGGATACGTTTTAGTACTAAATGTAAAATCAATATTGACTGTTATTAAAGTGTCACTGAGTGTTTTCATCTTGGGAATTTGTCTCTATTAAATTTATTACGTAACAGAGCTCACTGGAGTGCAAAGAGACCTCAATTGCATGTTATAGTGAAACAAAAATGTTATTTATTATTCTAAAAACTGGTAAGATAAGAAAAGGCTTCTTTAAGGTGCGATAAAACCAAGGTGCTTTTAAAAAAATAATGAATTTGAGTTCCAATATGATAACACTCCCTGTGACACTGATCAATTGAGGAGCACTAGTGCATAAACTAACATTGTCTCTATGTTTCCAGGTTTCACAACATGCTTGCAAACACAGCCGTTGCAGTATGCCTCATTTTGAATGAAGACAGTTCCAAACAATCTGGACTGCATTAAATTTTCTCTCTTCTTCTTTTCCTTCCCTCCTGTTTCACTCTGCTTTTACTTTGTGCTATTCATATTTTCTTCATTAAGCCCTGCTGCTCCCACAATGCACTGCTCCTGGGCTGCCTGGCAGATGTTTCACAGTTTGGGGCACCAGTGTGTATCTGTTAGATCTCTCTGTGTGTGTGTGTGTGTGTGTTCAGTTTCCTAGGTTTTAGTTGTGTGTGTGACTGTTAGAATGATGCATTAACGATCTTCAGTCGCTAATATCAACATCTGCAACAACTGTAGGGTTAGGGACACCTTTGTTCACTGCAAGGATGTAAAAATAAATGACGAGGGACACAGAAAGAGAAACAGTAAATGACTCAAGACGTTTTGATGTTATCTTAACGTACTAATGCAGCTGGTCTGTGATGTTTCTCCCCAAGCTGAAACACCAGCAGTGCCTCATTACCAGAACTCCCAGAAGTATCTCATTTACCAGGACTTGTGTTGTGGAGAGGGACCTCAGTCACCTGCAGAACAACCAATCCAAAGCCAAACACTATTTAAGCTACAGGTCCCAGATAGCATTACCAGTCAATGTTATATGTGTATCTGGACCAGACTGAGGCACTAAGTCTGGTTTTGGTTCTTAAACCAGCCCCCCTTTTCACTTTCGGAACGCTGTCCCTGTAATTGATCCCAGATTGTCTATTTGTGTTGCCAGGAGCGATTTATATCATTTTTATCTTTCAGACAAGCCCTCTACTATTTCCAGATGGGAAAAGCACAACAGGGTTCAAGTTTATTTTTCAGAAAATGTAATGCTATAATGTCTTTGACTCACACAAAAAAGCAGCAGGTCTATAAACTAAGACCTCAAGCTAAGTAACATAGAGAAAGTCATTTTTGCCTCATTTGTGGCTACATTCTTTAGTGGAATTCCTCAGGATAATTTGTTTACTTATCTGTTTGTATTGAGACAAATGTTTGTTTGTACTCCTAAGTGTTAAAAAAACATATTATCTTTGTACATTTTAAATACTCTCATGGTTAGCAATGCGGTCTGGTTTCCATTAAAAGTGAAAACTGTGATGCTGGCTTTCCAAGCTAATCCTCCAGTTTATGATGGAATCTATTCAGCCTGGTCAATGATCAACAATTGATGTGAAAATCTCACTGTAAATGGTAAAAAAAGCTATTGATGGTGTTTAATGGCTAGACAGGATGGACTGCTGTACCTTGCCTCTGAAACTATTCTAAAATATGAATTCCATATATGAATATGAATACCTCTGTAACAAAGCTGTCTTGAATTACAATAACACAAATTAACATTTAGCTTCACAACACAAAACCCAAATTAATAATGAAATTATTTACTGTAAAAACTGTAGATTTTTACTATTTTTAATTAGTGTTATTTTAAATAAAATTTTCGATCTATAGCATCTGTTTTTATGATTACAACAGAAAAGAACTTTAAATAGTCTCTAGTTTTCTTTTTTTTTGTATTATGTTTACAATGGAAGCCTATAGGGCAAGTGTACAGATTAAACAACTACAATTTTCAAAATAAGCAACAAAAAATTAAACAATGTTTGATATTTGAGCTGCAAAGGAATTTCTAAATCCTTAAATCATCCCTTTATAAGTAGGAAAACTTTTATAGGTGGATGAACTGTTTTTTTGTAAAAAGTGTTTTAAGAATGGACATCTCTTCTTTATATACTTGCAAGGAAATCATGTTACCTGGTTTATCAGATTTTTACCTAGGCATGTCAACCTAGTCAACTTATGTTTACAGTGCAGTATAACACCCACAGAAATGACAGAACTAAACACTGCCAAACATTTCACCATAAGAAACTATTTAAAAGCATAAAAAATACAGTTCATCAAAGTGCATTACTGTATGCGTATGTGGCAAATTTTTCTGTGATAATCAACAGCAGGCCACAGATGCTGTCAACTGGGCTTAAGCTGAAGTATTCCTTTAAAAATTTTGTTTGTATCTTTGGAAGAATTCACGTTGGCTAGTAGTTCAGGGTCAGCTGATACAGCCCTTTGCCAGTTGCTCCAAGAAAGTCCTTGATGTCTCCTTATGGTGTCGTTCATCAGCTTTTTTGCCAAGTGTTGAGAGGACAGGACCAACGTGATCTTTTTGAAGGCCCCTCTGTCCAAATGTCCTTCAAATTCAGGGTGAAGCCTAATCTTCTCTTTCCCCGTGCCATTTATCCATGAGATCATCAGAAGCTGCACTGGATTATAAAGGCTAATTGTACATAAATGCTTACTGGCTCTGAGACTAAAACATGCAGCTTTGGGGGAAAAATAGGGCTGGTTGCACTGAGCTGAAGAGATAGGAGATAGACATCAGAGAGCGTTTAGGAAGTCATTCGCAGCGAGATATCCTATCTTTTCCTATGGAATGAAAGAGGAATCTTGTGGGTACAAATTATAGAAGGGTCAATTAGAATGTCAGAAATGTGTGTGTTGTGTATTAAGATCAAGGGAGCTGTCCATGCTCACAAAATGTTTATGCCCGTGTCCGTTTCACCACAGTGCACAAACTGAGAATCTAATTTTTCCTTGGACACTGAGAGGTATGACATCATAGATG
>JAZGTK010014092.1:0-13941 GCA_036877625.1 Ambastaia sidthimunki
AAAAAAAAAAGTTTTTCCAAAATGTAGTCAAATCTCAAAGTTTCATTGAGCTCAGTTATTTTTTCAGAACCGGTCAGATCATGTACAGTAGATACATGTAGACAGTAGACAGTTATTGTTGATGGTTTTGATTTGATATCAACTCTGAACTGATGTTCTTCTTCATCCTGGTGTCACTCCTGTGGAAATGATTTAGGCCAGAAGATTTCGGCTGAAGCTCATGGTAAAAGCAGTCGTGCTCTGTGTGTTTGTTTTGTGTTTCGTTTGGTTTGACTCTGACCGTGAGGCGACTGTTCTTCTGTCTTTAAAACTATCTGTGCATGTGACGGATAAGATGGCTGAAGCACTTCTGTTTGTCAGAGAACTTCTTTCTTATTGAATATGGCATGTTTATTAATGACTGTGTTAAATACACTGCATGGATTTACAGATTCTACCAGTGGTTCTCAATTTTCTCTTTAAAAGTAGAAAAACAGCTTTATTTTCCTTTCAGTCAACATGAATTTCATTGTTTGTATGAGGGCTGATGAGTTTTAATTTCAGAGAATACAGATGGATATTAATGGAATAATAATGGATATTGTTTAAACTGCTGTAAAGAAACATGAACTGCACACAGCAGCTTTGTGAGAGTGAAACTGAACACTTGTGTGTTAATGGGATGTGCTGTTTATCATATAAGATTAAAGTGGCTTCTGTAGAGAAGAGTCTGAACACAAACGTCATCAGCTCTCATGTGTTCAGTGTCAGTTCTGGAATATGCAGATGTAAAAGATACCAATAATCATTTGATGTGAATCACAGTATGTTTCAAGTTTGTTTGTAAACGTTTGTTTGTAAATCTTTGTAAATCTTTGTACACTTTTTGTTTTTTTTCCCAGCATGCAATGTTCTGTATATAAACTCTGTGGATATGGAGTCTCTCACTGGGCCTCAGGCTATTGCTAAGGCAATCTCAGAAACCATAGCAACCAGCCCGGCACCCACAGCCACGATTGTTCATTTCAAGGTGTCGGTACAAGGCATCACTCTTACTGACAACCAGAGGAAGTGAGTTTTCTGTCTGTCTGTCTTTATTCTTTTTCTTTCTTTCAGGATTAATCAGTTTAGTTTTACTTATTTAAATCAGCGTTATTTTCTAGTTTAATAAATTGTTTAAGAATTTGGTTATTTTTTAAAAGAACAAATGTTCTCGACAGGCTTTTCTTCAGACGTCACTATCCCATCAACACAGTCACATTCTGTGATGTTGACCCCCAGGAGAGAAAGTAAGTTTAGTAAATAGTTTCATGCTGTGGACATGAATGATACCTGAGGTCATGTGATTGTTTGCAGAGGTGTGGTGTTACATCATCAGACATCCATTTTACCCGGCCTACAATTTATTTCACCCCCTCCCTCACATTGTCTTCAGAAATTGTAAAAATCTACGTAATGCTGAAGTTCTGCATGAATTTTTCTGGTTTTCTAGGTGGAACAAACCAGAGGGCGGGAATGCGAGGTAAGAAACGTATTTTGATCATGAATAACTTGAATAACACAGTACATACAGTGTGTTCAGTTTTACATGAGAAAAAGTCACATATAATCACAGGTCACATATAAAGTCATCCCATAATCAGAAGAAAAAATCAATTACATTTTGCACTTAAAAGTTTTAGCCTGTAACATGTTTTGAGTAACAAACAATATGTTGTTGGCAGGTTCTTTGGCTTTGTGGCCAGAAAACAAGGCAGCACAACAGACAACGTGAGCCACTTGTTTGCTGAATTGGATTCCAGTCAGCCGGCCACAGCCATCGTCAGCTTCATCTCTAAAGTGATGATCAACTCTCAGAAGCGGTGAACATTTCCCGCCCCACACCGCTGCTTCTCTGCCACTTTCTGTTCGTTCTGTTTCGTTTTTTCTGCTCTCTGTTTATCATTCTGTGCGTTTGAGTGAGTGTGTACGTGTGACGGAGGGTGACATGAGGAGGCAGGGCAGTGGAAGTGAAGCGTGGGTGTGGAGAAGTGAAGCAAGGAGGTGATCTTCATCTGAGAGAAAATGACGTCAGTGATTTTGTTGCTTTTTTTAAGAAAAAGGAAAAGAAAAAAGTAAAAAGGAGGGTTGAAGAGACTTTGGGGCTGATGAACCAAAAACAAGAGAGCAGTCAGGACAGATCGGTCATTAGTGTCAGTATATGTATCGCTAAGCCACTACTGCTTATTCTTTCCATCAGTCTTTTTCTTATTCTTTCTTAAATCAGCTGAGATCTGTCACTAAAAGCAGTTGATGCTGCATTCCTTTCACCTCTGAAAGTCTGAATTTTCAGCAGTCTTTTCCCCAAGCATGAAAGTTGAAGTCTTACTTTACAGGTTGAGCAGAATGCAGCCAACACACAATGTTTCAGGATTTGTATCTGTCCAGCGGCAGGTTATTTCTGGTTGGGGTGCGAGTGTCCATTATTCTCTGCTGGCTCTCGTATGGATGTGTTTCAGGCAGAAGGTGTGTGTGTCGATAACTTTATCTTTTTGCCTCTTAAAACACACACACAGTATCATTCTACCCCAAAGTATGCTAAGTATATATATAAAAAACTTCAGAAAGTGATTTTACTGAATATTTATTGTTTTATTATGTTTTTGCTACTTTTTGCTCCACTCATTTACTAGATATTTTGTATAGTCTACATAAAGATTAGCCTTTGGACGAAAGACTCTTTATTTTGGCTAATATTTTAAGTCATGTAATTTTGAGAAGCCTTCTGTTATATATGGTGTAAAGTGTATGTATTTTGAAAGCTTGTCACTATTGGATATTTTCTCACTGCGTTTTATTTTTGCTTTAAAGTAGAATTCACTGTCGCTTTAAACGACTCTCCTACTCAAAGATTTTCTCTAAAGATCACAAAGTGAGTTGGTCAATGTATTTACTGCAGGAGACTTTGTGTAAAGTAAGAAAACATGTCTTTATTTTTGTATTGTTAGTTTTATTTTTGCACCTTTTCCCCTAGTATTTAGCCCTCCCTGAAACCCTCATTTGTCCATGTTCCCTAACAGAATTCAGTATTTTGTTTCATACTGCCATCGTGAGGAACTGTCAGGTATTGCAGCCATATTTGTCATCTATGCAGCCGCTCCAATGCATTCACTGAATCCTCGTGAATTTTTGATTTAAGTAAATACTGCAGTGTTTTAACTGTGATTTGAGGAGAACGTCCCCAGCAACTGATGAACAGTCTCCTTTATACACCCACATGTTCCATGCCAACCGAATTAGGTGGTTTTAAGGCTAAAAAAGTTTTTCTTTTATGTATGTAAATACTTCATTTTTGCCAAAGATTATATTTCACTTGTGTCTGCCATAGTTTGAGAACTGATTACTGTCTGGTCGAGTGATGACTTGTTTTGGGCACATGATATTTTTTGTTTAGCTATAATAAACTACTCCAAAACATGCAAAGCACTTAATAATTAGGAGCTGAGAGAAATAAATATGACTGCTTTACTGCTTCACTTAGTCTAACAACTGTAGGCCCAGATGGATCCTGACAACACACCTGCAAAGTTTAGTTGAATGTATTTAAACCAGAATTCTTCACAATTATAGCTGAAATTAGCCAAAATATGCAATAAACATGCACGCAAAGATGGTTCCGGGTTCCATGTGGGTCTATGTATGAATGATTGCATTAGAATACATAGAACTTGCTTTGCTTGGCTTTCTGGACAGTTCATTTGATGCATAAGCTTAAACAGTAAACATGATAAATAATAAACTGAACCATGCAGAAATAATGTGGGGCAGATTTGTGGAATATTTTGGCAGTCAGAAAAAAAGATCTTCCACCAAAATCAGCTCTCCGACTCTCAGTGTATTAATCTGCAGTGTTGTATTATTTTATTTCTACAGCCACTTGTTAACAGACTTAAAATGTGTGAATGAGATACTATTGCTGTACAGAAGCACATGTTTTTATTTGCTTTGTTTTACAGCTTAATTGTATTGTTTTGGCAAAAAAATACATTAAAGAGCGATCAAATGAGTTACATTAAAAAAGTAAACAGTAAACAGAAAAAGTCTTTGTGTGTTTTTTTAAAATGTTTTATCAAAAGTTGTAATCATGTCGTATATGCCAAACAGTGTTGACTGTCTAACTCACGATCACTTCCAGGCACTTAATGACATCATCCTCTAGGAAATGATGTCATCATGAAGGGAAACACAACAGCACAAACTTCTGTAAGTATTAACAACAGATTTTGTGATGTTTTGTGGTATTAAAAGGTTTGTCTCACTCTGACAGTTTATTATGTTGGATACAATTACTGACATGGAGCAAGAACATGACAGATCAGTGTTTAAAACTGTCTCTCTGTCTTACCCTGAATCCCAGCTGTAAGTTTATTAGAATGGTTTATCATTTGAGCTGCGTGTTGCATTTAGTACGTAATGTCAGTTGGGCTTCATTTAATTGTAATACATGTAAAGTTGTCTGCAATTTTATGTTTTATTTAGAGATGGAGAGGCAAAAGTTACGGACTGCAAAGTTCAAAGGTTTGGTAACATGAGTGAGTCAGATGCGGCAGTTGCTGAAGACATTTGGGTGTTACACAGAAGATATGTGAGCAAAAAGCCTTTGTGTGGTATGAGATGTTCTAAATATTCTCATAGCTCAATGATTACAAAAACGTTGGGCCGTTGTGTTGGGAGGGTCACTTAAAGCCCCAATAGATTACAAAACAATAGCTTTACTCAGAGTTTCCACTGATCAGTTATACAGTGCTGAAGCCCTCAGTGCTGATCTAAGACCACGTGTGTCTGGTATTAGTTAGTGTCATCTCGCTCTGCTTATAAATCCATCTGAATAAATCATGTACAACACAATGTATATTATCAGTGTAACCTACAATTTCTAAAAAGTGCTACAAAGCAGGGAAAAAACAGACAATAGCTCTGATTAAATAGCTGCAGACCCCAAACAGACTGAATCATGCAGTCTAATAAGGCTGCCTTTACAGCAGGTGACCAGCTGGTGTCAGTGTTGACCCTTCTTAAAAAAAGTATGCAAACATTTCTGGGTGTAAAGGGAGGATGCAGGCCATGGTGGCTTTATCTGTTTTTAACAGTGTAACACTGTATTATTGATGCTGGTGGTAAGGTAGATAAGATCCCAGGAGAATTTCAGACACTCTCTGTTAATGCAAGTCTTGCTTTGTCCAACGCACTGATGTGTGACTTCAAGTGCTGTATGCCCAACGTCCAAACAATGGAGCCAGTTTTGTCCCACAGTTTATACGCAGCATATCTCTGCAGGAAAACATCTCTGTTTGACGTTACGGCCTTTGGAAAAACACAACACAACCAGCGACGTTTGAAGCATGTGTGGGCTGGTCGTGCGCCACAGTTTTAGTGCCAATATCATTGTGATTCTGCAAATGGCTCACTGCAGGGGGTCCAAGTGATAAGATGAGAGGAATTAAGAGGTCCACTGGAGGCCAGAGAGGGGATATCGCTTTGTTCAGGGCTTTGTGTGCTAGGGAGGAAAATCTGAAAATCAATATTTCGTCTGAGTGGTTGAGCAAAATAATCTTCCCCAAAACCAGGTGTCCCATCGATTAATAAAGTCTCTTTTCTCTTGTCTTGTAGGACCATGATGAGGCCCTGCTGTTGCCCCATGCAGACATCATGCAGACATCAGGGGCCAGAAGATCATGCCCGTCAAGCATTTTTCAGCTTTCTCATTTTCCTCCATAAAGTAAAGAGGTAAATTACTCCAGCACATCATTGAGGTTGAGTGAGTTGTGTGAGGGTTTGCCTAAAACGTCACCAGAACTGATTAATGTGTAGTATTTGAGTTATAGGTGTGTCAGATGCTTCTATTGGCTCTTACACTGTTATCAAACTGTGTCTGACCTCACAAGCATGCTCTGCTTATTTCCTCCAGGACTGTGATTTATTCTAAATGAGCAGAAGATCTGGTGAAGCTACAGTAAGCCAAGCTACAGTTCACAACACAAGCTACGTTTAATCTACTGCCATATTGTTTTAAACAAGTGTTTAGTATTATTTATAGTTTAATCAATGTTTTCTTGGCACAAAGAAAACTATCTAATAAATAAACTATATTATATACCTATTAATATAAATAAATTGTAAACCTCGTTTCCAAAGAGCATAATTTATAACAGTGCAGTATAATAAATGTTTTGTGAAAAAAATGAACTTGTTAGTGGAAAAGCTGATCTACTCTCACCCTGCTGAAGGAGCAGTTAAGTTAGTAACGTCACTGATGTAGATATCAACTCTCCAACACTAATGAGTTCTGCTCAACCCCTGTACGTCAGCATTCACCTCTGCCCGGTAACTATCCCTGGTGCCCTTATTAACCCAATACAGAGAGTTCCCTTCAGGTCTGTCAGTGGGTAGAGCTTAACCCCCCTCCCCCACCCCTTTCTTTAGCTGTCAGGTCAAGTACGCACCCATATAAATAGCCTGCAAAGTAGGGGTCAGAGGTCAGGGCTGAGCATGCCTGGGGGGAGGGGGACTGAATGTGGAACCCCAAGAGGGATCAGGTGTCTGTGTTTTCTGGAGGGAGGGGGGTATCACCTGAATGACTGGGGGGAGGGTGGACAAAACACACCCGTCCCCCTGCAAACCCTCTCCTTGGAGAATTTACCAAGACGGTCCACCATCCGGCTCAGTTTACCCACACGGGTCAGGAGCTTCTTGTTCCGTCTCGGTTTACAGGCTGCTCAGCTGGGGCTCTTAGCAAAGATTCTCAGCACATTTACACGCTGAGCACTTACCCCAATCTTTCAGGTGGTACCGCTCTCTGCATCTGGATTGTAAGGGTGTGGGGCTCCCATGTTTTGTCATGCCACAGGGGGACTTATGGGGTCTTTCTGCTCTGGTCAGTAATGGCCCCTTTGCTCTTCAGCAGGAATCTACTCCTGCTGCAACAGATGGCAGTGGGGTCGTCATGGGTCAGCGCGGGTCACGGCTGTTTGTGATTGTTGTGACAGGGTTGGTGCTGAGCAACATGCAGGTGGAGGGCTGAAAAATAATCCCCCCCCCCAAAAAACATAATTAATGATGTAGCCCAGCCCCATCAACCCCCAGACCAACAGACACCTGGGGAAAAAAATGTGTGTGTGTACTGGTATTCACTATGCTGTATTTAAGTATAGTAATTCTAATAACTTTTGACATTGTGGGGACATTTTTGAAGTCCCTATAAGGAAACAAGTTTAAAAATCAGACAGAATGATCATTTTTGAAAATAGTAGAAATTTCTATGAGATTTACATTTACATTACACTGCGACTTACAGTGAATTCACGGTATACGTTTTTGTTTTTTTTACAGTTTTTTACAGTATATACAGAATATACAGTTTGTACAGTATAAAAACCATTATGTCAATGGAATGTTCCCATAAAACTTGAAAACGTTCACATATATGGTTACACAGTATATACATACCATATATATATATGTTTACAAACAGTAGCATATATTTTTTTCAATGATTGATAAAAGACTGTATTTATAATGATATATGTATTGTAATTTTTTGCAGAGAACACATTTGGAAAAACGTCAAGCCTGTCATAAGATTCTTGGTCTCTTTTTAATTTTGCATGTGGCCTTTGGTTTGTATTCCCCACCCTGTGGAATAACACAGTAAGCATTCAGCAGTACAGTAAACAGACCCACACGCTCATAAAACAGCGTAGGCCTCGCGTCAGTCGGGCTCTTTTACCTGATAAGCAGGTGTCAAGTGTCCATTGGTGAGTGGGGTTGAGGGGGCGGGGCTACTCTTCATTCATCACTCTATGATGGGTCAGGTGAGACTAAGCAGGTAGCCGTTGCATGTGACCTTTCTGCATTTAAAGACAGTGTGTGAGTTTGTATGTATTAAGTTGTATGTATTGGCTCAAATGCATGTGGTGCATGTTTAGGAGTCGCATTATAAAGCATGTGCTGCATGAGTGGTTTGATTATGTATTGATGTAAAGCAGAGGCTCGCAGACTTTTCTGCTCCATAAAAGGTTCCAAAATTCATGATTTGCACTTTAGGATCCTAAATAACAGCAGGCAATGTTTTGTTTTGTGTTATTCTGCAGCACATGTCTACGTATCTTGTTTTTGTGCAAACAAAGCTCTAAATACTGAACTTCACACAAATAACTGCAAGAAAGCCAATATTTTTTAAAGAATTTGTGACACTTCTGAGTGTTTAGCTGCCTTATTACATTAAAATCACATTTGTACAGTATCTGTAGCTTACAATTCATGTTATGTTTTCAATAGGAAAGGTTTTCTGCATAGTTCTAAACTATGGCTTTGCCAAAATCCTGACATAAGATCCAGTTATTAGAAATCTCTTGCAGCGTCATCCGTATCTCAGCTGATCCCACGACCTCAAGGTTTTACATTACTGGGACTTACTGCTCTCTGTAAAGCTCCGCTCTAAAGTTACATAGGGAACTAATATCGGAATGCTGTGTACCGTCCGTCGCATTCCATTTTTAAGGAAGCATGTGGGTTGTGTGTTTTGGCCCAGATGCATGTGGTGCACGTATAGGACAGTTGCAATATGTAGCATGTCTGTCGCAGCTGCAGAATCAGTTGACTGATGCATTGCTCTAAAGTCACAGAACGTTGTGACCAATCAACGCCCTCTCGTGTCCATTTTTGGAGGCGATAATGTCAATTCCTAGATTGCACTGAGGGATCATTCCTAATGGTAACAGAGGCCATCAGACAAGAACAGTCTGTGCTATTAGGCCTGGGTGACCCCATATCTCAGTTCCCCAGAATCCCCTCTATCCTCAGTGTCATTGTGAACTGTCCCAGAACCTGTTCACCCTCTCTGAACTTTCTTTCCATGGGCACAGGCTCTCCGCAGGGAACTCCCTGACACCAGAACCAACCCGGGCCTCCTGAGAGTCTGTGTGGAGGTACTGAAGTTCTGCTCCAGCCTCCAACCATCTCCTCACACCTGACTGATCCAGCACACGCATCGGCAGTAAAAGCCAAAGACAACAGAAAAGCAGATGAATAAATTAACGAGGACAAGATTGTTTGATTCATTTTCATGTTAATCATGTCACTGGCACGCTTGATGGTTTCACAGGGAAGGAGAAAATTAGTTTGGTTTAATGACTTTGACAGCAGGGAACGTACAAGCTCTGATGTAAAATCTTTCTTGCCAGCTTGTTCTGCATCTGTGCATGTTGACGTGTTAGACAGTGTGTGCATGTGCAGTGATATCTCTGGGAAAGTGCTCTTGCCCTGGCCGGATCTCTCCTCGCAGATGCGACTGCCTCACGGGATTCTGGGATGCGTGAGTCTTTGGTAATTGTGGCAGTTCTTGTAAACAGGCATATGTGTGTAGAGCCCCCAGCTTATTTTCTTCCCCTGCATGGTTTTGTTGCAAACTCTCTTGTCTGCAACACTGTGAGTCTGTCTGTCTGCTTGACTTTCAGAAGACCTCTGTCTCACTGTTCATTTTGTTGGTTTTGATTGGACTCATAATAAAAAGTGCTGTAAAAATGTGCTGATCAGAGTGTTTCATTAATTTAACCAGCTCTCTCTTTCTGCATCGATGGGGCAGTGGACAGAAGTCCATCTGAGGTTACCGTGTACTTACTGTATGCAGTGCCATATGAGTTCAGTAGCTTTACCAAAACAAACACTCAAGCCCTCAAATAAAGCTGCTGATGAAGATGATACAGGCTGAGAGGTTAGAGAAGGAAGGACAGCAGGTCTTACATGTAAAGGCAAGAACGTTTTTTTTTCTATAGGAGGCAAGTATGTTTGAGATGGAGATATTTGAGATTGGTAGGAGAGGAAACTCTGGCTTGGGTGACAGCATTAAAATGTGCAGCATACAGTTCAGGAGTTGACAAGTAGCGACAGGTGGACCAGCAGACTGGAGCAACACCTGCCCTGTTGCCTCATCAACACAAACTAATGTTAGCACCCCCCAATGCCCATAGAATCCCCCTCAATGGTAAGTTCCCCAACCACAGCCATCCTTATTGGCAGTTGCAGCCCTAAGGGTTGTGATCTGATTGGTCAAAATCCACTCCACTCTGCTGCTCAGTCAAAAACAGTGTGGCGGTTTTGGGTCTGACTTTAAAAAACAACACACCAGTGTGGCCTGACCTTCCAGTGCCAAGAACTTTGTCAATAAGTCCACGCTTGCCCTCCTTATGCCATGAGCCAGCGTGTGGACTGCTAGGGTGGAAGTGGATGACTGTGGTCCAGTCAGTGGTCTACATGCCACATGTTAATGCAGGCCTGAGTTTCCTTTGGCTGGATAACAGTTTACTGTGGGATGAACAGAGAGCGGTTAAGGACACAGGAACTTAGAGGCCTAGAGGGAGTAACACAGTGGTTTGGAGAGGACTGGGTGGATGGGAGGTGAGAGCACCTATTGTTAACCAGAGCACTGAAGCCTTTAAACCTCGGCCTGAGTCATTTCACCCCCAGCTGCCTGAGCAAAGAAAAGGTAAAACCAACTCTGTGTTAAAGCTCACAGCTCTAGGCATCTGGGGAGATAGATGGTAACGTTATTTTGAAAGTTTTAGGAGCTTTCAGTTTTTTAGATGTTGTTTAGCCCACATAAGGTAAATAATTCCCCCCCCCAAACAGTTCTATATAGTCAATGTAAACATAACTGACATGATAGTCTTTAAAAGTCTCTTGGGACACACTGTTTTTGTCTACACAATTCCCACACAACTGTTTTAAACTAATTTGATAGAAAACACCAATTAAGTCCAGTCAAAAGACATGGAAACCACAAGTTGTGGGATCTTTTGACTTAAACCCCCAAAAGACACGTTTGCTTAGTTCATGTTTTATGGGCTAGACAAGGTCCATTTGTGTTAAGGTTTATGTCATATATATTTA
Organism: Ambastaia sidthimunki; assembly: GCA_036877625.1. NCBI lineage: Eukaryota > Metazoa > Chordata > Actinopteri > Cypriniformes > Botiidae > Ambastaia > Ambastaia sidthimunki. The sequence continues at coordinate 10,906 of JAZGTK010014092.1, forward strand.
ATGACTTTGGAAAAGAAACAAAAAATAGATTTTCTCTCTGCAGGAATTTAAATTGTGAGCAGATTTTGTGACAGTGAGAATGATCCTGTATCTGGAAGCAGTTTCAGAATATAAACTACATACAATCAGAACACCCATAATTAAAAGTATTACTCACATCGAAGCCTGCAGTGAGAAATCAACACACAATCTCTCAATACTGGCTGCCCGCGGGCCGAGTCGGAAGTTATCCAGGGGTCTTGTACATGTGTGCGTGTTTGTGTGTTCCCGCAGATCACTGTGAATCGCTTCTTTTGTGTGTGGGGATTGTGGGATTGGTTATCAATGGCAGAGATGTGTATAGATGTGAAGGGTTATCAGGCCAGCAGTTGTTCAGCTGGACGCAGGCCTGTACCATCTGTGACTTCCAACAGCTTTGCTGTGTTCTGCCCCACCAAACTCAACTTGCTTTCTGGCTGACCATAAATAAGTGAGACTTACTTTTATGAATTTGACACAAGCTGCCACGCAAACAGCAGAGCATGTAAGCACACACACGCACGCACAAAAAAAGATGCTTTGAGGTTACACACTCCTGACCTTCTCATGAAGGCCACCATTCTCACTTTCTCACATGACAGTGATGTCATGTTTGGTTCTGCATTTTTTTTTTTTGCTGAAGACTTTACCTTTTACATTCAGTTCAGTTCTGCTGCTATAGATACTCATAGTATCTGTTGTTAGAAAATGCTATTAAATTGTTCTATAATCTGTAAAAACAGACTCTCTTTGTAATTTGCACCCTGTAAATGTGTAAGTTGTTTGGATAAAAGTGTCTGTAACGTGTGTTAGGATGCAATATACTGACATGACATCTCGAGTGGAGTCATTTATACTGATTTGTTTGCCAGATGTTTTAATCTAAAATGACAATCGAGGATCACAGTTATGAACTTTGTCTGGTTGTCTGGAAATGAACACAAAACTTTGGCACTGTCAGCAGTTTAGCTTTAGCACTTGAGCTACAGGCACTGGTTCAACTAATGAAGGGTAGAGATTTTTTATTAAAACAGACTAATGCACTCCAGCAGTAATGACATGCACAGCTACCCAGCTGGGAGTTTCTGAACACTTCTGTCTCTTTCAGTGATGTTTACATAAGACATGTCCAAAAAGCAAACACAATTTAAAGTGAAATATTATTGAGCGCTTTCCAAACAGGCTTATTTCTCTTAATTTTCTCATCAGGTGTGTATTAAAAGTAATTAGGAAGAATATTTATAAAAAGTGCAAAGTTCCCACTGCTTTCCAAACGTAGACATTTGCTTGCAATTACGATGAGAAATACTGGCCTCTTTATTTCTTCCAGAATGCATAACTTCTCATTTGTATGAGAGAGTTAATAATTATTTCATTATCCAGTAAGCCAAACGCATATGAACCCAAATATGAGCCATCAGTGGAAATTATGAACAATTTTCCCTATAGATTTGGCTATAAATACTAGATCAACAGTGAGCACATGTTCCTCTCACTAAACCAGCCTGTTTCATTGACATTTAGCAGACGCTTTTGTCCAAAGTGACTTACAATATGAGGAAAACAAAGAAGCGATAAATCACAAGATGACAATACGCATAGCCGTACATAGACACAATATCCCAGCATTCCATACTTCAGTGCTCGAGTGGATTCCTGTTGAGAGAGGGGAGATAAAGTTTTGTTTGTTTTGATGAGGGTTAGACTGGTGTTAGACTGGTGACTGGTGTTTCATACCCTGCAGATTCCACCAGCAATTTACCTCCAGAATGAAATGGAGCATCGATGGACACACACTAATACAAAACATTTTTGATATGATATGTAACATTAAGAATGTTGTACTAACATTACTGCAAGAACATTGATCACTTTCAGAGAACTTTTAAAGAACATGTTCTAAGAACCCCCACCATGGCAGGGCTGGTTAGATTGTGTTGAGCGTGGTGAATGCTAAAGAGATCGTTTGGGTCAAACAACATCTAATATTCCAGCAGTGATGATGAAATATACAGTGTATCATACATTCAAAAATCTTAAATAACTCAGGGACTTCAGACAGGGTAGATAATGTTTATTTTGATACACTGTGATACCTTCATTTATGTTTTTCTGGTCTCAGACAGCACGCCTACAGACTCTTTGTTTGCTGGGTAACTGTCATTTGTGATGCTGCAGGTGAAATGTTATGATGTGATTATGAGCAGATGTTTGTACATGTTCTCCTCCATCACATTGGCCTGCTGTGATAGTAAAGATCACAACAGTTATGGAAACTCCACGTGTTCTTTCATGTATCTGGGGGCTTACAGGGGGCATGATGTAATAATGTTATTGAGGGCAGGAAATGTCTTTCTATCTCCCATCCACATTGTCTGGATTTATTTCTACATGGAGGTCCACAATCTACAGTGCGATCAGATCATTTTGCAAGTACAGTGTGATTGTGTCACTGTATTATTTTCCTTGGAATGAAAAACACAGTCATTAAAGTCAGCAGCTGTCGTCAGACTGTGATGTGATATATGTGATGTGATATATGTGTCATCTTACAGTTTAAATCTGTAATTAGATGAATCTGAACATCTAACAGTTGTTTAGACAGTAAGTAAATGAATGTATGTGTGTTTTTTACAGACTTAATCTTTTCTTCATCTGGTTTGTTCATTTACTCTCTCAAGGCTACTAAGGAAAGGAGTGTTTCAGACTAGAAATAAGAGCATAAATCTCACACTGTAACATTTATCAGTGGTTTGCAGGATTAGTAGATGTTGAGGCAGCATGTTTGTATATTTTGGCCAGGCAGTCATGTTTTCTGGAGCTGCATTGCATTTAAACACTGTCCAGCCCAAACCACCACCAATAAAAACATCATTACAGCTGCTTTCATTTTTACTGAATCTGATCTCTTGACCTTCCTCTTGAGTGTGTGATGCAATGACCAGCCATAATGAGGTGACTTATCAACCCAGCTAACCAGTTGGTTGTAAGAATGTTTCACTAATGTTTTTATCTAAT
>JAZGTK010014093.1:0-13941 GCA_036877625.1 Ambastaia sidthimunki
TCTGGTATAAAAAGATGAGGGTTACGGTACTGCGTTCATACTGTAGTGACTCCACATGTTAAATGATCTTTTCAAGCAAATAACACACAGTCCTAAAACAAGTGAAGGTCTCATCCTTGTTGTTTGGTTATCTTAAATCATTCCAAAATCTCCTGAAATGTGTTTTTTTAATGTGTCCGTCTTTAATTACACTAATTTAACTGAACTTTAAATGCAACAAGAAACATTGTAAACTACAAAAATTTAAAAACCTAAAATAGATGTTGGATGGCAAAGGATGATCTTAAGTGTTGCGGTTGCTTTAAAGGCTTTTTTAAAGTCAAACTTTTACTTGCCTACAGCTACATTTCAAATCGAACGTATAAGTGGCCTCTGAATGGAGGGGAAAGAACACAGCAATGCACATTTTCAGTCCACACAAAGTTTGATAAATATCTGACTGAATGTAACTGCAGGGAAAATAAACCAAAAGAGTCTCTATGGGAACTGAAGGAAAGATGATAGAAGCATAAAAAAATAAACACTTTACCCAGCAGAAAGTATGATTATAAAGAATCACATTTGGATTCTAAACACAGATCCCAGTCTGAGCACCTGAGTATGGTGTAGCCCAACACCAGTGATACAGGGCAAAAATGTGTTTCCATGTACAACACAATGCTGATAATTATCAAAAATGTATTAGTTTACCTTAGTTTAAAAGTTTATGTGCAAATCAATATCTCATAATGCAAAAAAATCTAAGAAAATCCAAACAGCCTTGAAACTGTACAATAAAAAAGATAAGAAAACTGGGGCAACACGCAAAAATCTCAGTGTGATAATGGAGTTTTCCTTAAACCTCAGACCTTTCTTTAATAGAAGAACATCACTTGAACGTCACATTTACGTGACCATCCAGCATTTATAAAAAGTCTCAAGGCATAACTTTACAAGATCTTCTCCACAGTAAATCTCAGACTCAGAAAAAAAACTCTCACACCCTTGCACTACTGTCTTTTTTCACATCTATTGTAACAGGCTTTCCTTTGTCGTATTCTCCACTACCTGTTCTGGTTAAATGCATTTTTGCAAAGACAAATTTGAATGGTCTTTGCATTTTAATGTGGTAAACGCACAGGAAAAGTTTCATATATAAAGCGTCTGCTAGAAAGTAAAAGTAAATATTATTGTAATATTCATTGACACATTCATGTCAAAAGGATTCAAAACTTTGCATCAGTGGCTAAATCAATTTTGAAGGGCCCTTTTAAAGTCTCTCTCTACCACGATGCAAGAATCTGATCTGATCAACCTTTGTGATCCAACCTTTTTGGATTATATACTATGCAAAATATTGTATGAAAAAGTGACAACCTACAAATGTCTACAATTAGATATTAAAAGTTAGTTATCAAAGTTATCAAAAGCACTAGCTATCAATTCAATTCAGTTTTATTTATATAGCGCTTTTTACAATGTTACATTGCTTCAAAGCAGCTTTACACAAAATATAAGATAAATTAAGACATTAATAAACAATTAAGACATTAATAAACATCAAAGCACTGTACTGTTGTTGTTGGTTCTAAGGAAAACTAAACTACAGTATACAAACTGCATCAGGAGATTGATGGCCTGACCTTTGCTGTCTGCGTTCCCATTGGCTACTGCTGCATTGTGCTGGTGCTCTTTTGCATAGTTAAACTTTGATTTTGTCACAATTATGTCTGTACCCGCCTGTACCCTCGAATCAACAGCATTCATTGCCCGTAAATGACTTGCTGCTTTGTCAATGCTAGTTGCTTTTAGCATCAACACCACTTACAAGTTATTTTGTGATATAAAGCCTTGTTGCTATTATTTTGTGTATCACAAAAAAGCAATAACCCTGCAACAGAGCAAAACTAGCCCTGAACGGCTTGTTTTGTACTATATTTGGGAAATTATAATGCAGTCTTCCAAATAACTTTTCAGTTTCAATCCAGCTATCTGAAAACTGGGGATCACAATCTCCATCATGCCACAGCTATTGTGTCTAGAAGAAAAGCATACTAAACACACCGTGTAAAGTGCACAGACCAATAAAAAGTGCACAGACTGTGGATGTACTATAAATACAAATTAAAAAGGAATAAAATAACCAGTGCTATTTTTTATGCCAAATAGGGGAAATTACAAATTTCAGAAATATTTCTCCAGAAGGCTCATTTATAGTTAGCTGAAGCAATTTAATCATATCATTGGGTCTTAAGAAAAAATCATTTTGAATGCTTGAAAATTCCATCCAAAAGTAAAAGTTTATAAAAGAATTAGTTAGGACAGCACAGCAGGCCAGACTACATTTATGCCCTGCTCAAAATTCTCAAAAGAGGAGAAATGGCACTAATAACAATTGATGCAGAGGGATAAAGAAACGAGGAATGACAGAGAGAGAGAAAGAGAGAGATCAAAGGTTCTGATGCAGTCTGCATGAGACCTGTAATAGTCCCACACTCTGTGGGAGGGAACGTCCAATCACCAGATTCCTGAATGGCTGTTGGAAGATCAGCTCATCCCGGCCCTCAATCTCCCGCTGTTCCCCTCATATCCATGCGCTGTGCATTACTTCACTGCTTTTTATCCTGAATAGAACATTCAGGTGTGTATGAATGTCATTCTCAAAGCTCAGTTATGACAGTCTGATATCCTGATCATTCAAGCCACGGTGACTCATGACACACGAATCCTCTGCAATATGATGTAGTCTTCCAGACAATTTCTTTAACCTGCTAGGAATCGCACAGAGACAAGTGCTGCATCAAAATGAAGGTGGTGCTCCATCATCAGCAATTCAATGTGGCAATCGCTTTTGTCTTTCTTTGAAAATTTCCTGCAGTATTACACAAAAAGAATCCTGAAATATGTTTAGGAGAGGTACAGCTGTACTGCAACAGCTGGTGTCCATGCTTGTTTCCACCTTCAAAATGTGGTAAGTTTCAGAGTGGCAAGAATTTTGACATATGTGTGAAGGCTTGAAAAGAATTCAGTCCTCTTTAAAGCAAATCAAACCCAGAACCATTTATTACCATTTTTTAACATCCATCAAGTAATTTGATTCAGGTCAGAATATGATATTTGTAAATAAAATGCTATTATTATAGCCATTAAATAAAGTGGCAGAACAGCTGCAACATAAACAGGAATCTCTGTCACCTGAAATCTACAGTATTACCCCTCATCTGCTTCCAGTGTGAACTGCTTTGCTGGTTATAATGGGAGTTAGTTTTGTTACACCAGCCTGTCCAACTTTATGAGAAAACTTAATGTGGTGAGGACATTATCCTGTTCCCCATCCATTAACGTTAATGGTTTAAGGAGATGCTGCAGAGCTAATTTTCCATCCCTGATGGAAACCACCATTCCTTTGGTGGAAACATGGACCAGAGCCAGATTGGGCAGTGGCTCTGGCATCAGCACCGTGTCAGAGGAAAAGGAGGAAAAGTGAATTCAAAGAGAACTAGGTTCTGTTTTGCTCAATTAACTTTTAGGTCTAACTAAAGAAGCCAACTACAAGACTCAAGCTTGTTACATACAAGTTTATCTACACACTAGAAGACCACAGGCGGTGGGCACACACTGTAATCTTCAACTTCTGTCACAGATTAGTCTCCAACTAGATGCAAAATAGAAATGTTGTAGTGTGCTATGCTTTTGAGAGAAGACAGTCTTTTATATTTTAGATATTTTTTTTAATTGCTATTATAAAACAGTTATAAAATTATTACCTTTAATATAAAAGACAAATGTTTATTCAAATAAGACAAATAATAAAATGCTTATCATTAAATTAAATTAAATTAAATCACAACTGCCCAATCAGCATCCAGGACTGTTTTATAACTGTTTTACTAATTAGATTACCAACACCTACTAGTTATTCACATACAGAAGTAAGGTACTACACAACATAATTAATGACTTTAGTCCTTAATTATAGTAAATGTTCTAAATGTTCAGCAAAATCCAGTGATTCATACTGACTGCATGATGCCTCAATGGCTGTTGTGTGCTGATTTTTAAACCAATTACTACATGATTCCAACACATACTTTAGTATAAAATATTGCCAAACCCTCTCTTGTTGTCTTCCACTTTAAAATCATAAATCATATTCAAAAGAACTGTGTCCTCATTTACATACTGTACAGTGAGATTTCACTACAGACTTACCTGATGAATGATTTCAGCCACTGGAAGCTGGTCCACATATGTCAACGATTCAATCTGGAGAGTGCCGTTTCCAGACCTGAAACAAACAAAGAGCATCTGTCTCTAAAGCAAAACAAGCCCTTCTTCAAATGTAATGTTTTCAAACGTCTGTGGTGAAACCAACAAAGCAGCATTTTGAGATTATACAACTAGCTTGTTTTGACCAAACAAAATACTTGTTTTGCTTAAATAATTTGTTTAAAAAACAAAATTGTCTCCCTCTACGCTAGCCACATCACTATGCATGAGCAGAGCATGCAAAGACCTTGCCAACAGACAGCCTTGCCTTCTGCAATTGCCCACAGTCTGTTCACTTGAGTGGTAGGATGATGTTTTGGGCCTCATTGCGGGCCAGAAAAGCTTTGAGGGGTTTCGTCTGGTCCTGTCTCTCAGAGTCAGCTTCAGCCCGTCTGTCTATGGCTTCATACATGAGTGGCTGCTGAAATTAAATTCAGTAGGCAGCTCTCAATTCCACACAACAACTGACTGAAACAGGGTGTGATCTGGAGTGGAAGGGCACCAAAACAAACACAGAGTCCTAATAATGAATGGAAAAGAAGTTGAGAAAAAGAGGAGAAAACACACTCGGGGCCTGACATAACCCCGGTGAAATCCCATTAGACTAGATTACATTTTTTCCTTTACCCTCAATTTCTCTCTGTATAATGCATATCAGTATATTTTTCCAGAGAAAATATGCATCCGGATTTGGCTGAAGCAACACTATTATACGGTTAAAAGGGAAAATAAAACGATTTGTGGGGAAAAACAGCTTTTTAGATATTCTTGGGGTGACGTGTGGGTGGTGATTGACAGGTAATTTCAGAGGTGTCTGTGCTATTCACTGAACAAACAGCAAACAAACTGAAAAGTGTGTTTGCATGAAGAATGAGGAATAGAGGTTAACAAAGAGTACTGTGCAGCTATATATCGGAGAGCACAGGCAATTGGTAATCTATAGATGGCCATGGCATTTCAGCCAACAAATCACTTCTGTATTTCAAGAGAGGTCTGGCCTGCAAACTCATGGCCCACACAGGGATAGAGCTTTTTCTATTAGCTGATAAAATGGCCTGTCACTCTAGCCATGGGTACCGTATGGCCACATAGAACCACATTTAGTTTAAGTTAAAATGGCTAAACTTGAATTACAGCAAAACAGAAAAATAACCTGAACATAAATCATTGACTGTATGGGACTGCTGGCTAGAACTGCACAGTAGCAATAAAACAAATAGTTTTCTCACACCCCACATACTTGACACTGACAAATAATTATTTTAATTAACGATAAGTAAATGTGGTGCTTTACTCTCCAAACTCATTGTCATGAATCTAGGGTGTTGAGGGCGGTTGCCAAAGTGTTGCTATGCAATCGCTAAGGTGGTTCTAAGATGTTTTCAGCATGTTGCTATGCATGTGCTAGGGGTTTTGGGATTGACACTAGGTGGTTGCTTACTAGCTTACTAAAGTCTCCACTGTATTCTGGTTCCCACAGTAGATATGACACAAGCCCATCAACTTATAAAAGGAACTGCACACCACTTCTTAAGAAGCTACTAAATTTGAAGTATTCTTCTTGCCTGCAGCACAAATGGTACAGACATCAAAGTTTAATACAAGCGCTGTTCATTACGACAGCAATTAAATCGCTGGAGGTCAAGTCTCTGCTGTTGATTTCTGGTAGGTGTTGTTAGTCTACTGCCTACTGTTGTTAGTCTATTGTGTTAGGTTAAGGATCACTGCTTCCAGTCCTATTGATGCATCATTTGCATGACGTTGAACTCTGCTTAACTTTGTTACACCGTCAACAGTCATTGACTCACTGTCGCCGTAACTCACCGACTGAAACTGAAAATTAATGATTTTCACTTTGTCACTGCAAATCGTTTCATGTCTTAACATCACTAGGGATTGTTCAAATCTCTAACACCCAAGTGTAAAGAATAATAATAGTGATGCTTTCTAGTGTTTCCATAAAAATAATGACAAGAAAAGAATCATTTAAACAGACTGAAATAATTCAGCATCTGTCGTGGCAATTTTGCAACTATTTTACACAAACTTTTAATCAAAGAGTTTATACATTTATAAGAAAAACAATCTAAAGGTGTCTTGAGAGCAGGCATTGTGTACCGAGGGCGCACTCTCATTTCCTTATGCCCACGCCGCACCTTCTGGTTTATTTTTCATTTCGTAACATCACCTGACATTTAATTACTTTGAGACTTGAGACTTGCACTAGGCAGTCAACATCATCATCTTGGGCAAACCTGAATTACAATACAATCTCGTAAAGAGTGGGCACGTATCATAAAGAGGAGAGGGGAGTCTATTAAACCGTCCTCCTTTGTGAAACTTAATTTAACTAATGGAAGCCCTACGATACGGCAGCAGGGACTGCGGAGGCGAAAAACAGGATGAGTACAGAATGATTTAGCATTGTCACGCCTCACACATCTCATAGAGGGTAAAAATTAGAGTTGGGTTTCTTTTAAACACACTGGGGGGGCGATGTTCAGCAGAGTGCTACATATGCTAACACTTAATGAGGCGCAATCGTGATCTCAAAAGTTTTTTTTGAGTTTTGAGCCAGGAGAGGTGAAGTGGAGACAGTACTTCCACTTGAATATATAAATATCAGTATGATTGATGCCTACCCTGACTTGACCCTGACCATACGAGCAGATCTACTTCCACATGACAGAGAAACACGCTCTACATATGACACAACTAGCCCATATTGTCACAAGTCAAGATCGAGAGTGACCAGGCATTAGTCAAGGACCAGTGGAGAAAATGCATAGCGTGCTTGTCAAGGCATCCTGAAGGTGGAAGAAAGTGGGGGGCACCAGCCATGCGTGACATCCATTAAACATCCTCCCCCCAGGTGCATACGCAGCCGTGTCATCCACAGATGTGTATAGTGAGAGCTTTGGAAATGTGTCATGAAAGCCCATGACGGTGGGGTAACTGACAGACGATAAGAGATGGAAGTTTAGAGTAGCAGACAGGTTTGACCTGACTGATCCAGCTAAATCCACATTTTGTATGCTGATTAGCTGTCATTTATTTCTGGAGATTAGAATAAGTTATAATGCTGTTAATGTGATCAGCATATAGCTTTATTGTTAGAATCTAATTTGTAACCCGAGGCTGTGCTACAGATAGTCATTATCTTGCACTGACTGAGGAGTAAAGCTTCTGTCATGGTCTATTTTTATCCATCAGGTTTGTTTTAATTTACCCATCATAATTTTACAATTACACCTTTACTTACTATGGAAAGTGCATTAAAATGTGCTAAATCACATGACTGCAGGTGCACTCACACATGCAGAAGAACACACGACGACAAGAAATCTATGTGCAGTTTAAATAAGCACAAAATAAGCACTGAATAAACATGAGCATGAACAAAGACTTGACTTAACTTGAAACGAGAAACTCGCAGACAACGAATACATGTAGATAAACAAAGCTAGAACAAGGACAATGGAAACATGAGGGCTAAATAAACAGGATGGTTATTTAGGGGGTGGGTGGATCAGGACAATTGGGCAGGAGAACCAAAAGACATGACAGGGACAGGTTCTCATGTATCTGGATATGCAAGTGAGGAGGTGCTGTACAGGGCGTGCCAGGGAGGTGCTGGATGTAGGTTAAGGAAGTGCTGGACGTGGGTCAGGTAGGTGCTGGACGTGGTGTGGGCCAGGGAGGTGCTTGTCGTGGCATCCTTGGCACTCTCTGCCTTGCTGGTGGTGTTCTCTGTGCTCCCGGCCTCGCTGGCAGCATCCTTGGTGTTTTCAGCCTTGCTATTGTTGTCCTCTTCAGCCCGACACTTTCAGCCTTGATAGCAGCTTCCTTGATGCTCTCGGCCTTGTCTACTGTCTTCTTTAAAAAAATAATCAAAGGACTTATCATGACATGAGATGGCTCTGGTGTAGCAGCCATGACATGAGAATGCCCTGCCGTGGCGGCCATGACGTGAAGGGGCTCCTCAATCGTTATTCCCACCATAAAAGAGAAACCATTCAGAAGCAGAGCATGGTCGATATATTCCTCTAGCGTCCAACTAATTAATCCACTGGGCATGATTGAACATACTGGCTCATTTGAAGTCCACCTCATAGCACAGGCCACAAAAGTCTCCACATATTCTTCAATAATACACTTCCCTTGGCTTATACGTAGCAGACAAACTGTTGGGTCCATGATGGTCTAGCTTTCTGTCACAATTATCAACTAGAGAAAAGTTTAAGAGCCCATGTGCACTTTATCAAACTAAAACATGAACATGAACAAAGGTTTAACTTTACTCGACCAAAAAAAAGCACACCTGGACATAATTAGGGCAGGGTAACATGGAAAAATACAATGACCATAGACTACAAAACATGACATGACAAAACAAAAAACAGACTTTCAGATGGAACATTTCTATACTGAATTATGACACTGTAAAATTGTACTGTATGTGATGATTTAGAGACATCCACATCTGACTGTATCACAAATTACTTGGCACAGTAAAACTGTAATATTTGTTTTTCTGTTTAAATATTTAAAAAAAGACATCCTAGTGCCATCTTGTGGCCCCCATGATATATAGCATAGAGAACTTCAAAAGCATAATTTGCCTAAATGAATTTGTCATCATGCGTTTTAAGTTTTAAGGCCTACACTACTTTACTCTTAAAGGTATGGGAGGTAAAAGAACATTTAACAGTTGGTATAAAATCTTTTGTCTGATGCTGGAAACCTGTGACCCGATTTGGCCTGTTTCACAGTAACCATAGTGACTGCAGTATGCAACATCATTAACAGGTCATTAGGGGAGTCAATGTCACTAATAAGGTTTTTAATAGTGATCAGCTGCAATGCCTCCAATGCTTAATTAAAGGAGTGTTTGGTCTGGACATTTTGAAATAGTTTCATTAGAGCTTCCTTCCTAACCACTAAGCAGTCATTTATATTGCTTTAATTAAGCAGGACCAATGAAAATAAATAATTATTAAGGCTAAGTGTCATTTTTAAATGGTAATGGTAAATATTTTCTTATTTTATTTTAATGAGCAGAGACTATTATAAGTAAGGTTATTAGCCCTTCATAGGTTAATCTTTACTGTATTTAACATACTGAATCATATTAACACATCCCACAAATTGTACTTAATACAAAAGTTCAATAAATATCTGGCAGTATACAATGCAGAGTATATTGCATACATTAGGTATTGCTAAGTGTGGCTCCTTGACCACATAGGGCCTGACTGCCCTAACATCTTTTTATTATTTATAGTTTTGATTATTATTATATTTATTATCAAATATAGCCTTAAGATGTAAAGCCCTCAATGATTACAGTAGTATAAACAAACTGAATTTCAGGTTGCATTTTAATACAATTGTAATAACTAGGTACAAACCCCCAAACCTAACCCTAATTCATATTAAAGCCCATGCAGTTACCTTATATTTCATCAGTGCTTTGTTTGGTAGGTACACTGAAAGGGGATGTACTGTATTTTATCAATTTTCTATTAAAATTTACAATGAATGCACTTTAAATTTACTACAGTAGACATACTGCAATTTTTCAGGAAGCAGTAATGTTCAGAATCATTTAGGTAAAATAACTATGTTCTACTAACCTCTGTATTGGCTGCTCTATAGGGGATGTAAGACTTATGGTTTCCTTGGTGATCTCTACTTTGCGGACACTCCCGAAAAAGTCTGTAATAAGGACGCTGCCCGGATCCCTCTGAAACAGGTCAGTACGGTGGCCCGGTGTGGACACACACTGACTCTGAGGGCACACCTTAAACTGAAATGCAAACACATATTACTTAATGTCATTCAAACAGAAACAGAACCAAAAATAGACAATCTGTAATCATAGGTTGCCAGTAAATATAAGCACATTCATTTTCATGCTTCCTGCAAGCTTTCATAAACGAATACAAAGGCAAGACGAACACCATCATTAGCATTTAAATAACATCTGTCTATGCACATCCAGCTACGCCATGCGTGGACGTGGTACTAATATGTGCTTTTTTAAATTCCTAAAGGAGAGATAATGAAAATGACTGAAAATGGTCTAAGGGAAACAGTAACAACAAAAGATACCATCAAACATCTGCTTTTAAATAAAATGAACAAAAGAATATAATTATAGTCTAGTGTTAATTAAATATAATTAAATGTTTCCCCTTATATATTGTAACCCTGATTTAACATTCATTTCACTGTTTGTTGAGGTTTAGGCCACTATCAAAGCATCTAAATTTAGAAATTTGTTTTAATCCACTCTAAGCACTAAAATAATCATTTTTAGTAAGACCTCAGGATCAAATATTTTAAGACCCAATCCTGTCCACCTGGAATTATGTGCATTTTTAAGCAAACCTGAAATGGCTTTTGCAACTCAATTTACCTCTGTAATGAGTGAAAAAGAATATTCAATGTGAAAAAACTGTTCCACTGTATCCATCAAAAATTGATTGGATCAAGAAACATGGACATTGCATAAATGAAAGCTTTGCATACAGGAACAGAGCCAGAACTGAATACACTTTGCATTCAGTTATAGAGTGGATGAACATTTTGTCCCTAAAATCTTATTTATTTTGTCCCAGGCAATATTCTGTTTGAGAATATCCAAATGGGAACCTTTTTTCCCTAATGTATCCTCCTGTGAAAATATTATTCTGCCATAACTAAAGTACCAAATTAACTATTCCCAATATTGACTGGAGATGTTAGCCAAGTGTTACTGTAGTCACAGTTATATTACTAGTTATATTATATTTAGATAATTTTCTTTGCAAAAATATTAAAGTAAATCAGGTCTACTATGATTTTTTACTGACTACTGACAGAAAAGCTAACAATAATAGTCTAGTTTAACTTGCATTACAGTAAAGAAAAAGGTCAACATAGCAGTCAACACACTGAAGCCTATAAACTAATCATTACTGCATCTCTATAGTCTCTAATCATTATTAAATGTAGTACCAGTTTACCAAAATACATCAAAGATAAAGAGGCCCTTTAAAAATGTGAGCTAAAATGTATTTTGGCACTGCTTCAACATTCAGGATCAGTACGTTTCCCCTTTTTTCTATGACTGACTATTTGAAAATTGTAGACAAATTTTAGCTTTAAATTAAAACAATTCCATGAGTCACACTTCAGACTAATTAAATATCAACTCTGAACCATATGCTCACAGCTTACAGAAAACAGACAATTTGTTATTTTACTCCCCTTGACATCAGGTTATGTTTCCAAACGTCATTTTCCGAACATACAAAAAAAGTTATTTTAAAGAGATTAGTTTAGATTAGATTACTTGACGCATGCTAACTGATTTAAGAATGAGACGAAAAGAAACTTAGTCTTGAAAATAGTATTATATTTACATGCAGCTAACAAGCTGACAGCCAGAACGACATTCACTCTTTCTGCTGAGAGAGGGATAGTTAGGAGAGATCAAGTGTCCCTTTTCAAGATTAAAACCTCTCTCGCCCCCACAGGAAATCCATAATATCACTGTTAATCTGACAGATGGGATGGAGAGGATAATGCAGGGAACAAAAAGCACCAGAAAAAGAAGCTGTTTGATCTAGGAAGCGCTGTTTCGAGCGGAGAGGAAGTGGTGGACAGGAAAGATCAAAATAGATTGTGGAGATGATGGGACTCCAACCAGTCAGATGAATAGCAGAGAAACTCCAGCTCAGTCAGGCCTTCAGAGAAAAGGTCTGCCTCCTGACTGTTTCAAAGCTCTCTGACCTACACCCATATTAGCAACTCTGTTTAAAGTGGCGTGTTTAGAGAACTGCAGTCCTTTTCATGTGAAGTAACGGGACGTCTTTGTGACCACAGCTGTCTAGGTGCAAATTGCCCCAACACTGTGGACAATGCTCTTATATCAGTCCATGCATTTCCTGGGAATGAAACCCATGACCCCGGTGTTGCTAGCGCCATGTGAGTCACAGGAACACAATGGGACAAGACCATGCAAAGAACATTTTAATTTCCTTTTACTGGAATTATACGCAGACACCAAAGCCTAATAAACACACAAACACACTCACCAGGTCATTCATGTTGGCCTGGCTAGCAGGGTGCACTTCCTCCAGGAACTCCAGTAAGTAGAAGGTGTACTTGTCCATCAAGTGGACCCCTATAGCCAAGTCCGGCTGGTGCTGTATAGACAAAATGTTAAAAAGTCTGAATGAACTCTGCCATCCAAACAATTTAAAAATAAGCCTAGATACCTGATTAAAAATGACTTTGGACGAACCCTAACCAGAACGTTTTAGGAATATTAATAAAGTACTGCAAACGTTACAATGTTGTCCTAGATTGGTATGGTTTAATCAGCAGAGGTGGATGACAGATGTGCAGAAGGATGGAGTAAGTAAAGCTGGACTTACTGAGAGGGAATCCTCTCCCACCTGGCTGCTGGCCAGGGCCATGATGTTGGGTGAGTAAAACCTCTCATACATGGACGCTCCCTGACACGTGTCTATAATGAACAGCAGCTCGTTGTACCTGCAGATAGAAGAGTTTGGTTTTAACAGCAGTTAATTTTTGTGAATAAAAATCTCTTTCCGTCAAGTAACCAGTGCAATCTATGTATTTAAAGTCGCCTGCAGTCAATAATTGTATCCCTTAAAACTAATTTTTGATCATCAAAATGATGATTTTTCTCATGAAAAAAATCTTAATGCCTTAAAATAGCTTCAACAACGCAGATCAATAAACATGCAACATTAGTTGCCACCTCCACTCAATTGCACCGGCTCAGACAACCTGATTCACTCAATACCCTCATTGACTTGTTGGTTACCACATGTTTGTGACACAGGCGGTTTCAAACTGTGTCTTTGAGACTGACTATGGTATACTGCAGTTTTAAAGAGAAAATACTCAGTAATGATGTTGACTGATGAATTTGCACATGGTTTGTCTACTGTATGAAAAACACCACATAGACATATAAACAATAAAAACTTGATTTTTACCACAGGGATTTTTAAAGTGGGTCTCTGTGTAAGCAGAGGCAGATCTGCCTGTCTCAAGGTTGTCTGTGCCACGCTCACTATACAAACCAACCCAGCACTCCTCTGTAAGTCGTTGCCACAGTAACCAAGAAACTGGCTCCCATTAATGCTTCATTCACAAAAAAAAATAAAATAAATAAAAATTACAAAGCACTTCTGGCCCACTCAGCTGAGAGGACTGCATGAGGGCAAGACATAATGGGGGAGCAACGGCGCACAAAAGGGTCTTCGCTAATTTATTGGATCAAACCTGCAATTACCACATTGACAGCCCAAAATATCCTGTGCAGTCGTGGCTAAAGAGAGCTGCTGCTGTACAGGCAGAGAGGAAGTCCTCATTGTAATTTCCACTAGCCTCCCACAATATTTACATGTGTATGGTAAATATTGCATAGTGATCTTAAACATGCTATTATAGCATGTATTACACAATTATTACATTATACTGCTGTGGTGTCCAGCCCTTAACATCAATACTGTGTCACATAGAGTGTTAAGCAATGTGCAATGTATGCAATGTAGATGCAGGTTGTGCCTTGATGACACATAATGTACTTTACATTTACATTTAGTCATTTGGCAGAGGCTTTATCCAAAGTGACAGTGAATTTAAGGTATACATTTTTATCAGTACTTG
>JAZGTK010014095.1:0-13940 GCA_036877625.1 Ambastaia sidthimunki
GCTGCCAGCAGCAATGATGCATTTGTCACATGCATTTAATTCCAAAAATAATTGATGTCTGATTTTGCACTTTCACTGTTTGGGCCTCAAAGATTCTTTTTTGGTTGGGCAGTCAGTGAAAAGGAAGCAAGTTTTTCCCTCATTTTCATTAATTCTCTTTCTGTCTCCTTTTCATTGTCTGGGTTAAAGACGCCCTCCTTCTCTAAAGTCTCCTAGAGTCAGAACCAGGCTTAGGCTCAGGGGCATTGTCATAAATTATGACTGCAGCCACAGACTAGAAGTCTGAGAACCCTGTTCCTTTAACTTCATTTTCTCCTGTGTGTAGTCCTTTTGATGCTCTAAAACCATTAAGCCTAATAGCCCTTGTCCCACACAAGCTGTTGAGGTTCATTAGGGTGCAATCATGTGTCTAGGGAATACACACAGTAAATCAATAACAATGCTTTAGGATTTTGGAGTGGACTGAAACCATATGGGAGGCTCTGTGAATATGCTACACCAGCAGACGACTGTACTAAGGTGAAATAAAGCATTGCTTTTTAAGGTGGCCCTCACCTTCCGTCCAATAAAACTGAAATTTATGATCGCCCATGTGTCTTTAAAGGTATCATGTGTAGGAGCTAGGTGACTTTTAGTGCCAAGGTCCTGTGTTTAAAAACAGGTAACTTAGATGGGGTTAGTTGTCACTTTTTATTTCAGTCAAGGTTTCTAAGGGTGGATCCTATCTGACATTTATGAAAGGTAGTAATGTATTGAGAGCAAAGGTCAGTCTATTAGTAAAAATCTACCATGAGATACTGTTCTCTTAAATACTATCTTAAATATCTTGGTGAATTTGATCAAGCTTATAGCTAGGGTCTTGTACTCTCAGCTTCATTTGAATCATTTTACTAAGTTTAAATCTATTCCACAGATTCTATTTGGGCTCACACAAGCTATTGATTGTATCTTTACATTGTATGCTGACACACTGATATTATTGTGTTGCACAGAGCAAAAATGTTTATTGTTCGTAAAAAACATAATACTGACACAGGGCACTTGTGTCAGCTGACTGATTTAGACAGTTTTAGCACTTTAGCAGTTCTAATAATCAAGGTGCACAGTCTGTTAAGTTAATATGTCTATTGAGTTGTGAAAGAGACAGCCATTAGTTCATGACAGCACCTGAGAGAGCAGTAGAGAAAGAATGCAGACTGCACGGTCCTTATCCGAATCATGTCTGATTACTTCATTGCCCTTTTATTCCAAGAAAAACCTTAAGGATTTCCTCCTAGAGTATCCTGAGGACAATTAACGCACCAGTCAACAAAATAAGTGTATCCATCTAAACCAATTATGCAGTCTAAGTGGAGAGCATGCTAGCCACTGGCGAATGGATGGCTCCTGAACTGATTAACTGGCAGACGCAGTGACCCGCCTGACCTCTTAATGCCCTTTGGGGGAAACCTTTGTCATAAGAAATAAATATGGCACTCCCTGTGTTCAAGCTTAGCAAAGAGCTTACAATAACCAGTAATCCATTAAGCAAAAAGTAGATATGGCTAATAGCATAAACATGGTTCCTACAAAGATCTTTTTCATGACAAAGGAGGTTATGGCCCATGCAGGGAGCAATTTGAAAGAAACAATGTCAATGATGTGTTTAAGACGGCAGAGAAAATCTTTGTTTAGTCTGTTGAGGGTTTGTTTTGAGTATTGATCTGATTAGCCAATTGCAGTTATTGAAGTTATCCTGATTTAGCCATTATTGTTTAATGATTATTTTTATATCCTAAAGAAATCTTTATCTAAACCAGCAAAATACATATTTTATTATACTTATTGGGTAGATAATTATATGAGCTTTGAGCTCAACCAAATGTGAAACAATGTATTTTTGCCCTATTCATGTTTGCGTCTGTTGTGAAAGAACAAAGTGTAGCATTCTGTTTATTCATCAGACAAATATACATCTGTTTGTTTGTCTAATAATAAGTTCAAGCCCTCCTTAAATAGTTTAAACCAAATTGGGGGAGAACAGAATGAATACCCTGAGGTATGAGGCAGTGCTTGGCCTCTGTTAGAGGAATCATTTACTTCCCCCCCCAACAGATCTCTTTGTTCCAGCCAGCATTACACATGTCAGGTCTTAACAACATTTCCACCAGCTGACAACCAAAATCATGGCTTTACATGAGGCCCATTACCACGAATCACATTTGAAAATGTCAGAGCACAGGAGGTGTACCAGAGTTCTCCTCTTAGATCCTGTTTGTGTCCCCATTGCTGATTGCATTATATTAATGTATCAGTTACATTGGATGTGATTTCCCATTGACTGGGGATCAAAGCAGATGCTAAAGCATAGGGAGGTTATTGAATTAGATGGGCGGTGCCAGTAAAGACAAATATATCAATATTGTATTCAGCTTAGGGTCACGTCAGCTACGCTTATCCAGTGTAAACATAATGCACTTCAGATCCATTGTGAACTTAAACTGCTAATTTTATTTTAGCCCTTATGTTTACATTTTATGGTGCATTTGATACAAGAAAAGGTCTCAACATGATGTTTCCGGTCTTACAATGTCAATAGGGTTTGTCCTGTCTGCATTTATTAAATGTGTAGAGAAGTAAGTCAATATTAATATGTAAGGCCACGCTAGCATTAAAGAAGCTTCAGCCATGTCAATAATTGTCATTTTATCCAAGTTACATACATTCCACAATACGGACCAGTACCGATTTTATTCAGGCCTCCATTTTTACAATGCAAGCAGATTGTCATGCACATTGCTCACATCACATTCATTGCATTTACAGTCAACTATCAAAACAAGATGTTTATGGGAACTGATGTAAATATTAATGGAAAGAACATCATGTACTACTGGTAAGCGATTGATCCTCCATAAATCTATATCCATAAATCTGCAAACAAATCCTACCCATCACAGATATATATGACAGATATATATGAGAGCCATATAGTCATAACCATCATAAGGAGCATATTGTTATAATGCCTGTAAAAGGCTGGCACAGTTAATAAGCCAGAGTTACTGAAAGCAAGCATCCACACAGGCAGGTACCTAAAATGCTTTTCATACACATTATCCAATATGGTCTAATATGAATAAACTACTATAGAACTGAACATATGAACAAGTTACACATTTTTTGAGTTTCATTCACTCAACATATTAAATCTGTCAATTTTAGGCCTTTTAGAGCACTAATACATAAAGACAACGTAGCAGTGACAGGTGTAAGACCAATCTCTGACCCCGGGGCCCCGTAATGTAATGTGGGCTTCAGATACAAGTGCTTTACCATGAAGAATTGTTTTTCTAGGTTAATCTCTTCACTTTGCACCATTGTCAATAGGTCAATGAAAGTCTGATAAACGTTAGAAACTGAGATTGTTTTAATTTGGCAGAGCAATGTAGTAAGATATTAAGAAAACTTTCATAAGACACACACGTCATTCGTTTTATTTTAATGTAAAGCCATATAATATTGTGGCAGATTAGTGAACTGCATTTATGTCCTGCAAGGGTGTTATTATCCCCTACAATGATTTATCACACACACATAATTAATACGTTTATTACTTTTAAAACTATTAAAATTACAACAGTTATTTGATTTATGAACCATTTTTACATAGGTTGTCGGATTTGCATTTGGGTAACTGACCCCAAAGCAAAGAGAGGTACACACACCTGACTATCTAAATGTAACTTAAATCCAGTGTTTTGCCCATTAAAACATTTCTAATTACAAATTATTTCCTTCTAAAAGAATTTCAAGCATAGCTATGGGAAAAATACACACTTTGCTCTCTACACTCAAGAGGAGCTGCAAATAAGAAATGTTTTGTTGTCAGTTTTGCACCTGGTTTCAGCTGCTGTCAGTTACACTTTAAAATGACCTCTGCTCTCAGATCAGCCTGCAAAAAGTATACAGCAAAACGACTCAGTGATTATCCCAGCAATACTCGACCTACTCACTAAGTGAGTGCCACCTAGTGGTTGATAAACAGTGTAAGCTATACTTCACAAAATACAACTGTGACCCGAAAATTATTTAGTTAAAAATGTATGAATGTAATAAATGTTGCATTGGATTACAAATAAAGTGGCATAAGCACAATTTTCAAGCGAATATTTTCTTCAAACAAACAAATGAATTAAAAAATTAAACAATGTTTTGGAAGAGATTCTGTTCAAAATTAATAGAAGTATTTGGACAATTGGTGTCAAATGGTTTTAGGAGTGGAACCTGCTCACAGCTAATGTGATGAATTACACCTGTTGTTAGCGTCATACATCCCCTTAAAATGACCAGTGATGTAATTGCAAAATGCTAATTTGTAAAAGAAGTACATTTATTTCTAAAGGACAATAAAATGTAGTATCATTTTTGGACATCCAAATGAGTTATGCAATTAAATATATATGATTGCATACAATTTATTCAATTAATAATAAAAAGATCATCTTGAGTTTAAGTTACATTTACACATTTCTGACTACTAATATTGTGCCTTTGGTGATCCAATAATGAAAAAATTCTCCAAGAAATCAAACACACAAAGACCAGCAATAAACTTGAGTATTTAAACACAAAACTGTATATGACATTTCTTTATTGCAATTCCAGGAAAAATATCAAACCCTGAACAAGACAGTATCCAAATACACTGATATTTAATTCTATTCCAAAGAGAAATGCAGTTCCACATCATGACTGACCACACATTTCAGAAGACCACAGTGGAGGATCGCCACCAGCAACTCAAATGCCCTATTGCTCAGGCCATTACAATGGAAGATTACTATTTTCAAGAGAGATTGAGAGTAAAAAAAAAAATCACATGCTGTTAAGTTATACCGCAGAATCTGAATAAAAGAAAATAGTTTATCTCATATATTTTTATTTCATCAGCCGATACTTTAAAAATGTGGGGCCTGAATAGGCAAAAAAATAAATAAAAGACTGGTGACTTTTAGTCTGGGGCCAACTTTCTGGGGCCAATGTCATTCAATGCAACGCCACAAGAATTACTTACAACCTGAAAAAAAATAGAAAAGGTTCATGTCTAGAGATAAAAATACAATGCAAAGTTTTAATTCCATACCTGTCACCCACCCTGAAGGCTTACTAGGAAATCTCTTAACGTCTCAACCATGCAGCAACAAACATCCTGCTAAAATTGTGCTGTACAGTCTTGGAAATGCCACTCTCTATAAACCTGCTTATAACCACACATTTAGCTCTGTAACTGGTGTTGAAAGATGTTTTCTGCAAATAAATAAATTTACATTTTTAATATTAAAGGGTATTAAATAAGTTACAATATTGAAATACATACAAAAATTTGGATTCCACAATAGTCAATAAACAACATTCCTTAACAAAAAAAAATAATTCTTTTTGTAAAGAATATGACAAAACATGCAATCCTCAACCCTTTCATTAAGCTTTTAGTAAGTTTCATTAAGTTAATTTTCATGCTCTTTGAAAATGAATAAAAAAATGGCACAATTTATAGAGAAACAGTTCAACTTGACAAACAAATACTATGAACACAACAGATATGTAACACAACAGACATGTAACACAAAGAATGTATATTGATATGGGTGAATGTGCACACAAGCATCATGGGGCAAGAAAATAAACTGGATATCTTGAAAACATTAAAAATATAACAAGTAGAAAAATATAATATATAGTAACTCCAACTATTTGGTCATTTTCCAAAACTGTACATCTCTTACGCATAAATGTAAACGATGGACTTTAATTGATGCTGTTTTAACTTTAAAGGGATTTGAATAAAATACACCCTTTGGGAGACTGATGCACAGTTTTTGTTTTCATAAAATAACTCTGAAAGTCTCATATTCACACCATTAAAAGTCAAAGGGGAAAAAACTTAACTACAAGACTGGGCTACAAAATCAGAGATTACAAACTATAACAGTTGCACAAAACAAGGACACAGTCAGAAGCAGTTACTTAATCTTGTGATCATGCAGGATATCAAAGACCAGAATGTAGACTTAAAGTGCCATCTCTACATGTCCTTTTGAGTTTGTGTTAATTTGTGAAGCCCGAAGGAATAGTTCAGCACACACAGAGGGTTGCCTTACGGTGCTGTAATATGGGGACGCCAGGTGTGCTTTTGGGACTCTTGGTGCTGTTGCGTTTGGGTACGGAGCGTTCGCCAGTCCTCCGTCGAGAGCTGCTGGGAGTCAGAGGGCTACGTCTGGGCCTCTTTCCCACCAGACTTGACACACCTGGGGAGGATACAGGCTTCTCTAGTGTCCAGTTGTCCTTGCTGGGGCATAGAGTCAAAGCAGCTCTGTCCAGGAGCTCAATGTAAGGGAGGTTTTGGTCTAATGGAGAATCTGTACAGAGACAGACTCCTGACAGACCATTTCCTCTCTCCAGGGCTGGCAAAGACTCACTGCTGGTTGAGGACAGGTCTGGATCTGGGGTCTGTAGAGGTTACAAAGATATTTAAAATACATTAAATTTAAACATGCAGCTTAAAATTGAAATAACGGCAATTCTTTATTAAAATCCCTGCATTACATTTATCTAAGTTTTTAAAAAGGTGGTTTACCCAAAAAAACATTTCTCTGAATATTTACTATGTTGCTTCTAACTTGTAAGACTATTACCTGTAGAACACCAAAG
This sequence comes from Ambastaia sidthimunki, assembly GCA_036877625.1. Taxonomy (NCBI): domain Eukaryota; kingdom Metazoa; phylum Chordata; class Actinopteri; order Cypriniformes; family Botiidae; genus Ambastaia; species Ambastaia sidthimunki. The sequence continues at coordinate 6,694 of JAZGTK010014095.1, forward strand.
AAATGTTTTGAAAAAAATACAATAAAACCTTTCAAGTCTTCTAAAGCCATAACATAGTCTTTAGTAAGGAACAGACCAAAACTTCGTTAACAAAAATCTTTGCCTTTGCCATAGCTTCATATAGAAAACATAACATTTTAGGGTAATGTTGCAACTAGTCCAATCCTGATTGGTGTTACATCGATAATAACATGTGACAGCAGAACACGGAAGCTATAAAGGGAAAACTGGCACAAACACACACAGCTTTCTGTTGTACAGTGAGGGTTGCGTGTGGTTATTTTTGATTATGGTGCTTCATCACGGGTAAGGACACAAACAACCTGTGTTTGTTCAGGACATGGTCAGCTGCTAGTTTGGATCTCGTCTCTCAAAGTTTAATCATGTGCTGCTCACAGTAATGGGCCCTGACCAGCCCCAAGTTATGCAACCAGAAATTCTCTTCCGATAAGAGGCTACAGAACGCATTCCTCCTCCAAAAAAATACACTGGGTTCTACAGATGGTGTTTTATAGTACCAAAAAAGAATGGCGGTAACCATCGTATTTTAGACCTACAACATCTGAACCAGTCTCTGAGGAGATTCAGATTCAAGAGGTTTACCATTCGTATCATTGTGAGTTGAATAAAGTCAGAGAACTGGTTTGTCACAACAGACCTCAAGGACAACTATTTTTATATCACGAGTATCACAGCAAGCATTAATACTGGGTTCTTCCTTTTGACGCAACACTTCAACAAGTGTATGAATGCTCCTCCTAGGCTCCAGAGCATCCATTATTAATTCTATAGGTGACTGGCTGATGCTGGCTGAGTTTCAAATGGTAGCACAGCATCAAGATCCTGTGGTCAAACATCTGAGGTGCTTGGGGTTGAGGCCAAGAAGAGTGTGCTCATACCAGCTCAAATAACAACCTTTTCGAGAGTTGTGTGGGATTCAATGACTATAAGGGCACATATGTCCCCCGCTCGGATCGAGTCAATTCTGGCGGCAGTAACCACAATCAAGCTAGCTAGTACTCTTTATCTCTAGACACTTTTCAGCTCCACAACCCAAAGGAAATCAGCCCAAAGCAGCTGGAGAAGCTAAGCTTCAAACACACTGGGGCCAAACAAACACCAAGATATGGATTCCATCGAACCCACTATGACAATAGAGGCCTTAATGGGGAACAGGGGAGATGAAGAGAGAGGCAGAGTGTATGAGAAAGATAAAGACACTCTAGGGGAAGTTCGTAGAGCTGATGGGTCTATTTTGGGGGCCTGGCGCCAAAGTGTGGCTAACATAGAGAGGAACTCTCTGTGAATGGTCTTATCTGTGAGGCTCTGATCAGTTGTGTGTCTGGACAGTGTAACGGGCTTGAGGTTCAGGCTTTTCATTAACTTCTGTTTTTATCTGCAACATGTATTTTCCATGCAATTAGCAGCACCAAACCTTGCAGTTTAAACACAGCCAAAGAGATCTTCTGGATTAATTCAATATCTAGAAATGTATTGTTGTTAAAAAACAGAAAGCCTTCAAGCACTGTTTGAATCTTTATTCTGTTGTTTTGAGTTATTTTATTGTTTGTAATCTTTTTATACTACAGTCAACTTTGGCTTGCTCACTAGAAGAACTAAGGTGCTATTTTCCATAAAGCTGCTCTGGAACAAATAGTGTCGTGAAAAGCGCAATACAAATAAAACTGATATGACCTAATCAACTTCAATTTACCTTGATGAGCGGTGTGTTGGAGCGAGACCCTGTTGCCGGGTCACAGTGCGGGCCCTCTGTTAGGCTTAGTATGACCTCATCTCTGTGGATAGGTAGGTGGGGCTTGCCAGGCTCAGGCAGGGCAATGACTATGACGCTGGTGTTGTCTGCACGAAGCATCCGCTGACGCCACCGCATCAACGCGTGACAGCCTAAACGCCGCGCAACCGACATCCCAAAAGGTGCCTGTATGGAGTAAAACACACATGCACCATCACTTACAATGACAAAACATTTACATTTGCACACATCACTCCTATCTTTATCAATTTGCATTGGCTGCAATTAGCTGCTTGTATCAAATTCAAGGCTTTCATGTTTGTTTACAGGTCAACCACTGGCTTTGCTCCCCTATACCTAAACTCACTAGTTCAGACTTATCCTCCAGAAGCTTGTGTTGCGCAAGTAAATGGTGACTGGTGGTACCATACCAAAGAGCCACTAAATCATTCTTACACACCTACACTGTTTCTCACTGGTGGAATGACCTACCTAACTCTTTCTTTTTGTCAATACGTGACCCACTAATATTAGCACTTACATATTTCTATTCTATTTGTATAAAAATGCGCATGTGCGCATGTGGCACTGGACTACTTGGGACTTGTCACAGCACTGGGGCAGTTGTGGCCTACTGGTTAGTGAGTCTGGGTTGTAATCAGTAGGTTGCTGGTTAGATTCCAGCAGGTAGCAACTGAAATGCCCTTGAGCAAGGCACCTAACCCCCGATTGCTCCCCGGGCTGCCCACTGCTCCGGGTGTGTGTTCACAACTTGCAGTGTGTGTTCTTTTCTCACTGGTGATGGGTTAAATGCAGAGGTCACATTTCGGTTATGGGTAAGCATAACTGACAAATACTTTTCACTGTTGCCCTTTTGTTTCTTTTTATTGCTTTTAGTGTTCTCCTCATTTATAAGTCGCTTCGGATAAAAGAATCTGCTAAATTACAAAATGTAAATGTACAAAGCTAGGAATAGATCAGAAGCTAAGGACAGAATAAACAGTATAAGAGGAAAAGTATTTTTTGTGTTAGTGTTGAATTTATACAGATATCCACAGACATTCTAACTTGGCTACCTGTCGCTCATGATGCTCATGCTTTCAAATACAAGTCAAATATGCCAGTTGTAGGAATATATTGTATTTGGTACCACTTTACAATATGGTACCATTTGTTAACATTACAATGAACAATACTTCAAATACATGTTTTGCATAACAAATATTCCTGCTGACACAATTCCTGATGCCAGCTGGTGGCACTTTATCTGTGACTCACAATAGCCACATCCTTGTGATCAGCCCATAACACCTAACACAAGTTTCATGTAAACCTAAGTTTGATGTAAATCCCTAAATGTATACAAAAGATATGAGACATTTTCTGTTCTTTTTAATCGCCATAAATTGTTTCCCATGCCACGGCAACACTGTTAGAAATATTAACAATCCGTTTACAATTTAGGATCTTCAATATATCCTTTTTTGGACAAAGTATGAAGTGACTTACGTGAACTCTTTTAAAATCTTTTTAAAGTGACACACTTTCTTCTGCCAGTTGGTGGCCCTATGACTGTAACTCAAAATAGTCACCTCTATGCCAACAGACCAATGCACGCAGAAGATATGAGCTACTTCCTGTTTCTATTTATTGACAAATTTATTGCCTCGCCATGGCAACACCGTTGGAGATATCAAAAATCCCACTGCAAATTAGCATCTTCAATGTCTTGGCATAATATTTGCCAAATTTGGTGACAATCCCATAAATACCCTAGTATGTAATGCGGTGTATTTAAACATTCAGCTTTTTGACAACTATGATGTGTGCATGCCAAATTTCATGCCATTTCAAGAATGTTAAGCACCTCAAATACACCTGAATGTGGTTTTAAAGTTTGACATGTTGCCATGGCAATATCAGCCATGCCTTCACATTATATTGACCAAATGTCAAATTTGGCTAAATGTAAGTTGACTATTTTTAAGTTTTTTTAAGCAACGCACTTTTTGGCGCTATGACCGTGACTCACAATAGTCATATCAATGTCATCAGCCCACCACAATAAACATAGTTACCAAGTTCCAAATCACTTAAAATGGCTAAGGGGTGTAAGCACGAAAGTTGTTTGGGAAACAGGTACAGATACAGGTACCATGTTTCGCACAGGTGTATGCATGTATGTATGGTATATGCACCATCTTTTTGTGCCAACAGACAATAATAGGAAAGGTAAAACAAAACACAGTCCGATGATTCTTGTAGCTGTGCTACTGAGCCCACTACCCCACCCATGTTCCAGCCTTTGCCCAGCCCTAATGGTCGATGACACGTGTGCCATATGTGTGCCAAATTTTAAGATTTTTTTTTTAATTTTAAGACTTAAAAGGCACACAAAACCTTAAAAAATAAAGGGCCCTTTGCAATGAATAATCCCAAGAAAAACAATGGGGCCCTTCCGAAATAAAACATTTGCTAAAGGTGTTCATACCACAGCTTCATCGTGGCTCTGGCACACAGTCACAGCCTCCTGGGGTGGCACCATGTTCCACAGACCATCACTGCCAACAATGATGTAACGATGCCGTCTAGGGTCAAGAATCACGACACTGGTGTCAGGCTCTGGAGACACCACAAATTCTCCACTGTAGAAGTCATAACTCCATAGATCACCTGCACAGACACATTCATTGGAATAATTGCATACAATAGCATCTGCGGGTAAAACCTAGGAAAAATAGCTTAATGAAAACTCCTGATATTGTTGACATTAAGAGGCAGCACTGATAATGAGGCCCACATTGAATCTGTGCCCACAGAACTCTGTAGATTTATAATTGTCACTTTTTAATCATATATGAAAAAAACATTAAAAAAGCATTGAATTTCTAGTAAATTCACATCTGTAAGCGTTACAGGAAAAAAATGTTTGCATAATACTTTGCATAATGCTATTTTAACATAAAATACATCAAATCAACCAAAGTGACAGTGTTATGAAGTGTCTTCTTTACCCAGTGCTCTGGCGACGGCGAGAAAGGGAATCTGGTCGATCGGGGTGCTCCTTCTTACAGGGCCATTGTGAGTTAGTCTAGGTCTCTTCCATACCACACGGTTCACTCCGGACTTCTTCACCACACTATAAAAACACAAATAATCAGAAGAAAATAAATTAGGTCACTAGAATATGAGTAGAAGTTTCAGTTGTTATGCTGTAATACTGCATGTAAATTTAAGAGCGTGATTGTTCTGGTGACAAGCATGCAGTTATTTTGAGTGTGGCAGTGAGCTGAGCAGCTCTCACCTGCCTCCTAGTCCCTCAATTCTCTGCTTTTCTTTTGGAAGTTCTGGTTTGTGGTCTTGCGTGACCTCCACAGCTTTGATGACTTTATCTGAGGGATCTTCCCTCACACCCAGCACGACAGATGAGTCCCCGACATGAGCCACAAACATACGCTCCCCTCTGATGACTACCACGCTGGCCGTTGTGCCCGAGGTGCTAGGGAGGCCAGTTAATGTCTTTGGCCACTCAGCTGAAGAACAGAAACAAGGTTAACTCAAACCAAAACTCATTTTATCCAATCTACTTTAATGCCTTTGCTCAGCAATGCAAAACCAGCGGGGATTTGTTTTGCATACCAGCAGGTTTGTCACCTAGACTCTGCACAAAATTACTGTCTGCCTGTGTTCTGAGTAAATGTGTGGGAGGTAGTATTAACATTAAGTGGCATCTAGGCTAATGGCATGTCCTATAGAACATTTCATATCCAGTACCATGTGCCACCAAATAATGTGGCACATCTGCTGGCACACCCAATTTCCAGTGGTGTGTGACACTAAAACTTATGTGGCACTAAAACTCGGTAGCACCCTGGTATGGGGCAAAAATTATTCTGCATATATCAAACAAACAAACATTCATGCACCTTTACGAAGCTATCGGTCATGCCGAACCAAAAAATATTTGCATTGACACCCATTAGCTCTGTCCAACCATTTTTGATTTTCTAAAAAGAGCATGTTGTGTCCAACTTTATAAAACTCCTCCTAGGAATTTCATGGGTAAGCATCATGCCAAGACATTGAAAATGTAAAATTGTGAGGGGTTTTTGAAATGTAAACAGTTTTGCCATGGCGAGGTGGTAAAATTGTGCCGAAAAAACGGAAACAGAAAGTATCTAATATCTACAACATGCATTGAACAATTTAAATCAAACTTGGCATATATGTTTGGTACGATGGGCTGATGACACTGACATGACTATTGCGAGTCACGGTCATAGCACCACCAACTGGCAACAGGAATGCATCACTTAAACATTAATCACATTTAGCATTTAGTCAAGTCACTTCAGACTTGATCAGAATAATGTAGATGCCTGGCTGATATAATTTACTAAAAAGATTTATGATATTGTTACCATCACAACACGTCAAACTTTAAAACCACATTTAGGTGTATCTGAGGTGCTAAAAATGCTTGAAATGGCATGAAATTGTCTGGGCAACTATGTAGCAGTTAAAGTTAGATATCTATTTAAATATTGTTAATAATGTTAATACAGTCAAGCTAGCTAACAGGGCATTTTCTGTTTGTTTAAAAGCCATGCCTATGCATGGCAATATATTTCTTACAACCGATTTTAAATTCTTTTGTTTACGACTTATAACTTTTGACCAGTACGTGTACTTCACACAATTTTTATGACCCTGTCAAGATTATGTGAAAATGACACTTACAAAGTTTCATGTCAATACTCAAAAGTTTTACAAAGATATAGTCTATAGTCATTTTATATGCTTGCCATGAAATTTGTTGACACGATTCAACCAATCGACAAACTCCATAAATTTTGTTGTGAGTGTCTGCAATGCTACACAAAGTTATGTGCAAATCGGACAAATGCTATAGAACGAGTTTGAAAAAGTATGTTTTCAATATAATTCAATATGGCAGACAGGAAGTAACATTAAGGACAAAGAGTACCATGATACCAAATATTTTAAAATCTAAAGAAAGACGTTACAAAACAACTTTTTTAAGCACTGTAACCTACAAACTGCTAGTCAGACTGCTGAAATGAAGCAGAGCAATTCATGTAAATGCCCACCTTGAACAGGACACAACACATGCTAGGAGCAGGAGTTGAGTGAGGCTGATGGGATAGTAATAACCTGTGTCCTAAACGACAATGACTTGGGCACATATCCTGCTTCAGGGTATCCTTATTCAGGGTCGTGCAGACTCACCTTATGAATTAATCTTTAGTCAGGCATTTACCTAATTAACTACCTAAACATGTTTATGCTGCATTAATTAGCTTGACCGGAGCCAAACTCAAAGTTGACAAATCACAATTTTTACAAATTATTTGTAATATTAGATTTTTTGTCTCCATTTCTCATCATCCAAGAACACCTGAGACCAACAGACCCAGCTTCATCCCAGCTCTGGATCTGCAGGATGCTCAGCCTGGTAAAACCCAATGATAAC